>APFE030760284.1:107415-121688 GCA_000404065.3 Pinus taeda | reverse complement strand
CTTCTCTAATATCAGGTCACTTTGGGGTAAGTAAAACAGTTGCACAGCTGCAAAGATTTTGTTATTGGCTGAAAATGAGTGAGACAGTTTCTAGATATGTAAGAGGGTGTACTATGTGTGCTAAAAGCAAGCCCATCAATAGAAAACTAGGCATGTACACTCCATTACCAGTTCCTTCTCACCCTTGGGAAAGTGTTTCCATGGATTTTGTTGGGGGACTGCCTAAGTCTAGAAAAGGTCATGATTATCTATATGTGGTTGTGGACAGGTTCAGAAAAATGTGTATTTTGATACCTTGTAAAAAGTAGATTACAACTGAACAAACTGCAAAACTATTCTTTGAACATGTATGGGTTCATTTTGGATTGCCCACTTCCATTGTATCTGATCGAGACACCCGATTTGTGGGAAGGTTTTGGTCAAGTCTGTGGGAACTGATGGACACCAAACTCAAAAAAAAGCACAACTTTTCATCCACAAACAGATGGCCAGACAAAAGTAGTTAATAGGACAGTGATCCAGTTACTTAGAGGATATTGCAGCAAACATCCTAAGCTTTGGGATGAACATTTGTGTTATGTGTAGCATGCTTACAACAGAGCAAAACACTCTTATACACAGAGATCTCCTTTTGAGACCTATTTTGGTTTGACACCATGGTCTCCTTTGGATTTTGTCTTTGGTAAAGATACCACAGTTGATGGACACAATGATGTGGACAAGGCAACTAGGTTAATTGAACAGATCCAGAAGATCCACCAAGAAGTACAGGAACAGTTGGAAAAGAGCCAAGCTAGATACAAGGCTAGGCATGAAAAGCATCGGATGGAGCATAGTTTCCAAGTTGGTGATCAAGTCTATCTATATATCAACAAGGACAGGATGCAAGGTGAAGCTAAAAAGATGAAACCAATAAGGTATGGACCTTTCAGAATCCTTGAGAAAATTGATGAGAATGATTTTCACCTTGATTTTCTAGCTTATATGCATATCTACTCAGTCGTCAATGCAGACAATGTGAGACTATTTGAACCTTCGTTAATTGAAGATCCTGAAGAAGAGAGTCAATTTCGTTCTATTGATGACCTACTACCTGAATATTTTAATGAATTGCAGGAAGACATAGTTCTGGACAGGAAGGTGAGAACGACACGCAGGGGAGATGTTGAGTACCTCAGAATTGGGCTCAGGGGTTCAAAGCCAAACAGTGCAAAATGGATAGAGATTGGACAGGTGAGAAATCTGTATCCTCACTTAGTTGATGCTTGAAAACCAACTTTTGGTGGTCCAAAAGCTTTTTCAGTGGGAAGGCTGTGATCCGAATTGGATCCTCAAACAGTTCCATGGTTATTAAGAATGAATGATAGACTTCAAGAAATATTCTAGCTATCAGAAATAACCTCTGAATAATGGTAATTTGTATCCATCACAGAGCGACAAGGACCTCTGGTCAATGCGTGCTGATCGTTGGCCCATTGAGACTGTGCATGGCGCAAAAATGGCAGTTGGGAAGCTCAAATCTAGAAACGGAGGTTGTTTCTGATATGTGATTAGCACTAATCACATATTGTTGTGCAAAACCCCTCGAGAAGGAAGCGCCCTGAGCACTCGGCCACAAGGGAAACCAAAAAACTATGGGAAAGTGCTAAAACTCATAGGCAGGTCTCGCACTAAAAAAATGGCAGAATATCGGAGGCATTTCGGGCGATAAGTGGGTTTGGTCAAAGATGCAGTGATTCCATACACTAAGTGACGCGTGTCCGGCAGGGAGAAAGAAAAATTGCATACATCGTGGACTAACGGTAGAGCAACTCAATTGCATGATATAAGCGAAGACCGTAGGATCTGGGGGCTCTAGATCAAATGACGAAGGTTCAACCCGATGGATGACTGGACCCGAGGGAGAAATAAGCTACGACACATAAATATTTGAAGTCCGATTTGACCAATGAGTCGAAAGAAGGATCTGTTTCGCAGGCATCTGGGAAATAATGGAAAAAAAACAATTGTTCAGGAAGAACTAACACTCAGTTCACAAGAAGACAAGTGGCCACCTCTCTGCAAAGCATTACGCAACAATGATGATGCAAGGCAGAGAAGTCCCAATGAAAAGAGGCAGGTGATCCAGAGAGTCTGGAAGTCGAAACGAACAATTAGGGAATGAACTAGCTTTAAAGCCACAAGCTGACAGAGACAAGACAGAGAGACAGTGAGGCAGAGAAGCAGTGAAGAAGCCAAAGGCCGAGAGACACAGAAAGAAAGGCAAAATTGCAGAGAACAGAGAAGCTGAGCTAACCATTAGAGTAAGGGCAGCTTCGAGTAGACAGAGACCAATTGAGGTCGAAATTCAGTAAGGGGAGTCTGTGAACTCTAAGGACTTGGGAATTCCAAGTTCCATCTTACTGATCATCCTCTGTCAAGTGAGACTCAAATTTAGCTCCTTATTGTAAGACTCTACTTTAAAAACATAATAGAAAGGCCACCACTGAAAGCTGGACTAGGAGACGTAGTCGAGGAGGATTGGGTGAACTCCTTATTAAATTTTGTTGTGTTTCTGTTTTGCTTACTGTGATCTCTTATTGTTTCAAGTGTCTGTTTATTTTGCAATCTTATGGGTCCATTGCCTAAGATAACATAGACACACACACCAGCACATGAGTCTGTAATACGTTCATTAATTTCCTGAGGTCACCTAGGGGTGATTTCAGATCATTTGGAGTTGTGCAACCTATTTAGATGAGTGTAAAAGCACCTTACACATGGTAATATAATGTCAATTTTTAATAGTTGTTCTATTCCCTAACTACTCTATTAGTGTATCCCTTATATCCTTCATTATGTTATGGAACCCTTGAATAGTTACGCCATAAAAACTCCACATGTTCTTGCAACAAAAGGCTAGTAAGAGGGTTTCAATTCTTCGAGGTCCATGATGGCAAAGGAAACCATGTATGGCATCTCATGACTACCATAACATTATTCTTGTCATTTTTTACCCTTTATCATAAAGCTTGCCAACCTTAATTCCATTTGGAATATCAAAAAAGTGGAAGTCTATAGCTTATGTTTTGAGCTTTGAATTAAGGAAAGATTACAAACATAAAGGTTTGACGAGATGAAGGTTTGTGTATATTGTCAATCTGATTGACCAATTGGCTTCCTTTTCCATTCCAATGTATCCACCTCTAGACCATGTTGGAATCTAGGCATGGTTGGAGTTAGAAATAATATGAAGAACAAATTTGGATGGCTTATTTGATAAATAGTTGGATATATCAGATACTATCAATAGTTAAATATCAACCATTTTGTTAATGATATAATATAGTAGTTTGGTGCAACTATCACATTAAAAAAATGCATAGGTGGTACTATCGCTAAACCAACATGGTCAATGACTTGTGATCCCAATGGATTAAGTGATGATGAAGAGGTCTAGAATTGTGCATGAGACATGCATGCACAACCAAAATCTCTTCATTAAACAAAGTGCATCTCACATGATCATGAGTTTGGTCTTAATTTCAAGTGTCACCAAAAGACCCATCCTTTGATGGAGAGGGTATTTTTATGTCTTCCACGTGTCCCTAGACAGTGAGATAGATGAGATGTCGGACATATGTTGGTGCTCAACCAATAATTGTTGTGAGATAGGTTGGGAAGGGAAAGTGCAAATGCATAAACTTAAAGGGTTTTAGAGGTTCCCCATCTCTAGGTTTACATAGATGTGGTGGGGCTTTAGGAGCTTTAGATTTCTATTATTGAATCACAATGTCAGTCTCAACAATTATATGATTGCCCCCTTAAGGCAAGATCATTTATGAAAAATAATTTCCTTTCTAGGTCCACCAATGCTAAAATGTAATCAAAGGTGAACATTTTGGTCCCTTCTTTGTTAGATCAAGAATGATTTCTCTATCTTTATGAGTTTATGGTTTAAGGATAATATTAATTCACGAAATCTATATAGATAGCATATATTGATAGTACAATCATAATGATTTCTAAAATCTTTACAAATTAAAATAATAATAATCTTTAGAAATTAAAAAAAGAAGTTCAATAATCTTTAGCATCTATAGTTATAAAACCATGTTTGCACCTTATCTATTTATAATGATACTTTTAGGCTAGGAATTTTGGAAGAAGAATATAAATTATTTTGGATATATTATTTTAAAAAATGGCACCCTAAAGAAAAGATCATTTCTTTGTTAAACCTCCTCCATAAATATGTAATGCCCAAAGCATAGTTAAACCCTTCATAATGTCATATTAAACCCTTCATAATGTCATACTCACTAAGTGAGTAGACATTATTTAATTTATTACCATGAGAAAAAAATATTGTTGGTTGAATGGAACTCCTTCCTTGATTTACATAATTCAATTCAAATTTTCTCAAGAAATTTCTCTTCTCCACAACTCTAGAATCTTACAAAAACTCCATCACGATATCTCATCACTTTCTTAAGGTTATAATTTCCAAATTCTCTAAATTCTTGAAATCTCAAACTCTCAAATCATTAATAATCTTGATATTCAAATTATTTGAACAACTTTCTATGACAACTAATTCATTCTTGTCTTAAAAAATTAAACCACTAAAATAAATAATCATCTATCTTCTTTTGTCATATCATTTACAATTGCCTCCCTTATTTAATTAATATAAATATTTTAATCTCACTATTTTAAAAAATATTTTTTTTGCTATATTAAAAATAAGGGCCAAATTAATTTATAAAAATTTTTAAAAATAAGTCAAATATTGTTTAATAAAAAATAAAAATAAAATATAAATTTTCACTTTTAAAATTAATATTTTGAAAAACAAATTTCCAATAAGATGAAATCCCTTCCCCATATTCATCTTCACGTGCACTAGCTTCCATATTACTCTGATATAATGTTGGAAAATGGACATAAGAAAGAAAAATATATGATTTTATTAATAGTAATAAGGAAGTCAACGAATAATTGTACTACCCATGTGATTTTCCAACCTCGTATTAATAACAACAAATTAGACTTATGCCTAATTTGATGATTCTTTATGGAAGTCACTATTTTATTATATCGAAAAGGTCATGTTCATTACTTAAGGAAATTGCAATATGATAAAGTCACTATTTTATTTTTATTACATTGAATTATTATCGAAATGTTATCTTCTACCAAAGTCCACGCCCATTACTTAAGGAAATTGCAATAGGATGAATATATCACTTTAGCAAGCCTATCCATATGAGAAAGGAGTATTAGTAACTTTTCCTTATTATCAACCATAAAAAGAACTTGTCGACGTTGTAAAACCTACCAAAAGGAAAATTGTACAAATTTATAAAGCATATTTAACCATTAAGTATAATAAGGCAACATATTTATTATTTCCCAGTATTTATATTATTTACCAATGTGAGGTGAAAAACAACATAATGAAACCTCGTTTTAATGCTTTCATCCTCCATATATCCCTGAATTAGCCTGTACACATCCACATGTCATTCTCATGTAAATAGTTTCCTTTTAGTATTCTCATTAATCTTCTATCTTATGTTAGGAACTATTTGATATATGAAACCATCACAAAATATGCACATAAATATCCTAGTGCTATGGTGTAGATGTGTGAGTACTATGGTAAATATCACATATGCACTATTAAACAAGCATATTTTCTTAATATTACCACATGTGCTTGATTAAACTTCTTGAATGTGAAATATGAAACAAACACACACAATCATGCAACAAGTTAATCACAAGATTTGACCTCCCCCCTCATACACCCTCAATAAAATATACCATTTAATCCACCTCTACATCATCACCCAATACTCCAAATGGTCTTGATCACCACTAACAAGGACCTACTACAACTAGCAGACAAGTCACCCATCATGGTGTGATTGTAGAAAGCATTGAAAGTCCACATCACAACTCTAGGGGAGTGTAAGTACAACTCTAACCATATCCCTGAATTTCCACATTAGGCTCTATAGCATCCTCCACCTACATTGGTCTTTGTAGCCCATTAGCCTCATCTAGGTGTTACCAAGCATCTTGTAAGGCATGTTGAACCATGTACTCTAAGTATCTCAAAAGGCTGTCCTAAACTCTTTATTGGAGATTCAATCGGGCATTTATCCCTACACATCAAAATTCCATCATCAGAACTCCATAGGTAAGTTTAACTTCATCCCTCTTCTTAGAGTTTTAGTAGCATAGGAGGTATAGGAAATTCTAGTATAACATTAGTAATTGTGTTTGTTAGTAGCCCCTAAAGTGTTTCTTATGTAGAGATATATCTTTCATGGTTATGGGCTCCCATGAGATCCTTAATGAACTAGCCCTCTAGGCCCATGGAGTAACTCTCTATCCATCCCCACCTCATATCGTGAAACCAAACATTATTTATAACTATAGCATCATCATCTAATCATGAATATAAAATAATTACATTCTATTGAACGCCATTATAAGAATATAACATCATCATAATATGAATATCAAATAACCACATGTTAATTGCTACACGCCATAATGAGAACATAACATCAATAAGAGATGAATATCAGATAGACCCATACTATTTATGGCATGACAACATAACCACATGTCATCATAAAGTGCATTAATTTTCATAACATCTTCATAAGAAGCATAAAACTATGAAATACTCATATTGTGATACTCAACATGGCAATAACTTATACAAAAACATAATAATTGGTAATATATGATCATATATGAAAATGAAAATATAGATATCACAACTAATTTCATAGTAAAAGGCCATTGCAGAACATCATCATAGTATTTGGGTTAGTTCATGCTCAGTCCACCAACCCTAGATTACTATAACATAGACAAGGCATTAGATACATCCCTCTTTCAAGAAACCTCATCATGAAGTTATAATATGCATAGGGTCATTTCCCCCCTCTAGGATAAAAGGTAAGTATCATAGAACCACATGTTATCAACTGCATGTCCTTATTAGTAACATAACATTGGCACAAGTAGAATAAACCACATGTTATAGACCACATGTCATTATTAATAGCATAAAAAAATCAACATAAGAAATATCTTCTAGGTTATAATATTCACAAGCTCTAGTTGTTGTTTTTAAATTATAGATCAATGGCTACCACAAATGAAAAATACTTATAGCCGCTACCATCAATGCTAATTAAAAAAAATTGATTGATTATTGATCTTTGCATAGACATTGGAATAAAAATATTTTCCACAATTAAGTTCCAAATGTTCTTCCCAAAACAATTACAATTTCAAAAAGGTGATTTATTCTTATTGATATTTCATGATGAGAACTTTCACCTATCCCAACATTACATGAGATAGCAGGGTCATTTTTATGCACATAAGAAGATAACTTCAATTACCAATAAAAAATCACATTGGTTCCAAGTGAAGCTAGAAGATCCGTATCTTAATACCCTAAGACTTAACCTCAATTCAAATTGTCATTACAAACTCACAAATCTATTTTATGGTTGTATCATAGCTAACCCCCTAAGTCGTTTTAAGGAGGCGAGTTTATAATTTCTACTTTCTTTTACTCACCTTAAAACTCGTTTTAGATACAACCATCATCGTATGCTCATCAAAAATTTTCCAATGAATTTTTTCATCAAAATTTGAGCTCTAAACACAAAGTTATGGCCCCTTAAAGGCTTTTCCTCCTAAGTGCCATGCCAACATCTGTACATTTCCATGTGGCTCATAGGTGGTAGTCCCTACCCACGTGTCAGCACTACATAGAACCACATCCTCAATGGGGGTTACATCAGCACACCACTCTATCCAAATCCCCCTACTCTAGTGTTTTACCATATCTCTGACCTTTCAAATTCATCTGAGTCTTCTAGAAGTTCGTGACCCATATTGATCATATATTTTTCAAAGGTCCCATTCTAAGATATTTATGGACCTTTGAATCTCCATTATCACAACCCTTCAACCATTTACATTACACAGAACTTGACTTCCACTTGGTCTCCACCTTAGTGCCATGGAATTACTTTAATCCTCATCAATAACCACCCTATCACAATGATATCATGTGGTCAACATTTGCTTCCTATATTTATCTATGGATCCATCCAAATATGAAAAGACCCAAATTAAACTCATTTTATAAATCTATATATTATCGTATTTCCAAATTCCATGTAACTTTCCATGATGGGTGACGTGTCAACCACGATGTCAACTTACACTACCATGCCACTCCATCTTTCCATGTTGACATGCCATGCCATCAACACATCATCATGGCACATCATCCAAAACCTACCATTCATGCCACATCATCAGTCCACGCCATCATCTACCTACCCATAGGGTCCATTAGTGCCCACATTGGCTCCATGTAAACTACTTCCCTAGCATTCAGATATAGATTTTTTAATAAAGTCCCCTTATAAAAAAATTCATGTCTAGATTCTCATATCACATAAAATCTAAATCCCCACTCTCTATCAATTTATAGATCCCACTATCATCCATCAATGTCTCTTAAAATACTCTAGTTCTCATCTTTCTCCTAGTCCAATTAGTGAATCACTGGGCCATTGAGCTATCGGTAAATATTTGTCGCATCCTCCTTGGTTTAGACTAGTCTATTTGAAGAACCATTAACTAATAAAGATTATTTTATCTACTAGTTGACTTATTTTCAATTGGGAAACTAGGAGTCCCAAAAAAATCTCCAAGAGACTTGAGACTGGTCTAGTGGGTGGACCCTACACCTGAGCCCCTTTCCTGGATAATCCCTTGGTAATGGCTCTTGCCAACAATGTTACTAGGAGTTGGGGCTAAAGAATCTCTATCCCCAAATTTCCAAAATAACTTGAAACTAAGGAGATCAATCCCTGAATTTGAAAACTCCCGTTGAAATACCTAAATTTCAAAACTCCCAACTGAAATATATGAATCTAAAAACTTCATCTAAGTTTCTATTTTATTTCAAAAGACTAAAATAGACTATTATAAGGTATTATCCTACTAAAAAAATTATAAGACATAAAATCCATGGTCAACCTTTACAAGCACTCAAAATCTACTCTTAAACAGGCATCCTTTCAAGAAGGAACAAAAAATGGCCAAAGGCCAACTCTATAACTTGATTCAAACTAAGATGATATTCTTCTCACCCTCTTAGGGTTTTCTAACTATAAACATCAACTCTATAGTATTAAAAATAGAACAACCAACATTTTGGATTAACAAATATTGAAACAAGGTCTCCACTTCTCCTCCACAATAGATCTGGAATTGTCACACAAAAATTACCAAAGCTAGGGTCTTAACCACTCTTCTCCAAGGTATTCGATCAATGGAAATCTCCCAAACCTATTACTTTAAATAAAGGTAAAACATAGTTGTTCAATCTCACTACTAGACCATCAATGGCCAGAAACACTAACATAATTTCAAGAGGAGCCATAGGCTTAGCTCAAACTTGTGAATTACACTCTACCATACCATACCATATATCTCATATCTAACAAAAGGAACCTACTTATAAAATTTATTCTTCTTATAACATTTCATAGTAAATGAATTTACAATTATTAACCAAACATCATTCACTTTGATGGAAATATTCATGATATAAGAAAAAAGTAGATACCCTTACCTTTTTCTACTTAAGTTTGATGGAAACTAAATAAGGGAGAGGTACTCTCCAATGAACCATAAGCTCAGCTACACTGCATTCTTTCTTACAACTAGCCATCCCTAAGCTAGATCTAATTCCTTTAGAGGAAGCCTCACTTAGATAATATTATGTATTCAAATAGAGTAGAGAACATAAAGGCTGCTCTCCTTCTTGCATAGGGATTTGGTATGCTTCCTTCCAACCAGTGAGCCAAGGCTTGTTATCTCTCACAATGTGGCCACTTTGGTCCCGCACAACATAAAGAGAGCCCTTCAATCAACCAATAGTCCCTTAATGCTTCCTTTTCCTAGTGATTTTTTCCACATCTTCATAAATATGCTTTTTGTGAATAGCTTAAACAAGCTTCTCAATAATCCGACTATCCCTCTTCAATCTAAATGCTTCAACACTAAATACCCTCAAAAAATGGGTAGCCCATAATTCCAAATGGGCGAGTGAAATTCAGAAGGATTTTTGTCTCACCTTATGCTTAGACTTGTAGTCTTAGAATCCATGTGTGGTTATAGTTCATTGTTTTAGTCACTCAATTTCACACTTGCATGATCACATTCTGTGGTTCCTCTACTACATTTTGCTCACACACTCATACTCTCTACCTCTCTCTTCCCAATGACATGCATGCTTCTCAACATGAGAGTTCATGTCCCTTCCTTTAAGCATCATGGTCAATCTAAATTATCTAGAATGGGTACATCACCCATACTTTTGGAGTAGTGTGTTACCACTCCAGAAGTTAGGTAGTTCAAATATCAAATCATAAATCATAAAATTAATTCGGGAAAGAGGAAAATTTTTAATCCCCCTTACATATTCACTCTTAGAAATTAGGATCTATGTTGGCTTCTCCCTTCTTCAACTTTAGCAATATATTAAATAATATGCATATCACATCAATTAAAGATTTTCAAGATGTTCATGTTTGACATTCTAGTGTTATAAGTCTTAATCAAAAATACAAAACTTTAGGGTTTTAAAATTGGTTCTACAGTTCCTTCCCAATTAAAGGAATACGATCCTCAATGTTCTATTATTCATAATAGAAGCTATGTATAACAAACAAAATGGGTAATTTCATTTTCATGGAATCTTCCAATTCCCATGTTGCCTTATCTTCTCCAAAATGTTTCCGATGCACCTTGACTCATATGATGGCTTGATTTGAGAGAAGGGTATCCCTCTGGTCGATTATGCATTGTGGCTCTAGCTAAAACTCTCATTCAAGTTCCACCAAAATCACATCCCAATCAATAATATGATTAGAATTAGGGCCATGCGCACATTTCTAAGCAAAGATACATGGAATGCATTGTGCATTTCATAATAGGAGGTATCCAAGCTTGTATGTTATTGGCCCCACTCTCCCTAGGATTTAAAAAGGTTTAAAATACCATGGTGCCATCTTGGCACTTGATCCAATTTTCAAATATTTTTTCTTGGGTTTGATCCTGAGCTAAACATGCTCCCCTAAATGGAATTCCTTATGGTTTTTTTCTAATTCAGTTAGTTTTTCTATAATATTGTGCTACCTTTAGGTTCCACTTAATATTTGGCACTTCCTTATCCATTTCCTTCAACATGTCTATTCCAAGTGTATTCTGATCCACCGGACTATCCCAGTTGATTGGAATATTACATCTTCTATCATATAACACTTTAAGGGACTCATTTTTAATGATTCTTGGTAGCCATTATTTTCATAAAAATCTACCAAAGGAAATTAGTCCTCCCACTTCTTGGATTGATGCATAAAATACATCGTTAGCATATATTCCAGTACTCTACTCACCCTTTATGTTTTTCCATCTATCTAAGGATGGTAGGTTGCAGTAAATTCTAATTATGTCCCAAAACCTCAAACAAATATTTCTAAAATTTCAAAGAAACTTGGCATCTTGACTAGATATGATTTTCTTAGGCATGCCATGTAATATTGTAATATCCTTCACAAAATATTGGCGATATTGATTTCTTTATAGGTAGACTTCATAGGTATAAATTGATTTTATTTGCCAAATTTATCCTTCTTCACTATGATTGCATCATGTTGCTTAGTGGTCCTGTTGTGGCCAGCAATAACCCCCCTTCTTATTTAGTATTAGTAATAACACTAGATAAGTGGGGGCCCTTAGTCAAAAAAATCTAAAAAATGAATTAGTGCTTGTATTTCCTTTTTTAATAAAACTTACCATCATAAACTTAGGAAAATACCTTCGAAAAATCTAAAAAAAGCTTAAGTTTCACGATAAGGTAAGTTAAAATCATTCCTTAAGAAAAATCGCATCGCAAAAAGGATAATGGGAAACCCCCTTACAAGCCGAATTCTAAGATTGTGAGATTGCGATGTGAGACTACATATTAAAAAATATATATCGTATCGCATGCATCAAAAACCGCTTACGCTGAAAAATCTTAAACGCTGATATGCGATGGCGCATATCGCAAAATCACATCTCGCAGAAAACACTTTAATAGAAAATTGTCATATGTCATGCTCTTGTGATATTACGATAGAACGGCGGAACGGTATCATGAAAATGCAAGACAGCAATCTGTGATATTGCAAAGCAAATCGCAAAATGGATTCATCACGAATCTTTCAGGCTCATTATTCGAGAAATTTTTTTCCATGAACTAAGACTTGGTTATGCGCTTTAATGCTAATTAATGAGTTAGTTTCCAGTTGTTAATGAAATATGGTTTTGTGCTTATCAAAGAGTCAGTTCACGTAAGGTGGTATAATATTTATGTCTTCAGGATTTAAAAAGCTTTCCCATCACCTTTCCTTACCATTACTCTCACCTCACTTGTAAACTGCAGGAATGAAGAACAAAGAACTATACAGAGCAGTATACAGGATATCATGGGGAAGAAAGGCAAAGCTCCGAGCTCTAAAGACAAAGAAATGACACCCCTATATACAGATACCGCCTGTAACAGAGATGCTGGTATCACGACTTGGGAAGGCATGTATAATTTACTTGAAGAAGAAAATCCCAAGGTGACGGAGGTTACGGCTACTGTTGGTTCACAGGGGTCTTCTGAGGCATCAGTTGCAGATTTAGCTTATTCATTCTTACACCGGATAGCGGCAAGGCCCAAAATTCTCCCCTACACAGATATGGTTAAATGGGTACTGGATAGCGCTAACATTAAAAACAGACAATGTAAGACTCCAGGTCAAGAACTTACAGAATTACTATTTTCACAAAATTTGAGTTTTACATCCACTAAAAGAAAGCCCACAAGAGGCGAAAATCGCACCAAGGAAGCCTGGATCAAGAAACGGAGGCAGTTTCCGATAATAGCGCATCGTTGGGTAAAACTTTTTGAAATGGAAAGCCTCTAATTTCTCAGTTACTTGTAAGCCCAGAAATTCGGAAAAAGAACGCTAGAGGTAAAAAAGTAAAACTTGAATCCTAAAACCAGTAATAATTGTCTAAAATATCTTCAATATGGTATGTACATAAGTACAACAATTGCAAGCAGACTGGAGACAGAAGGCTCAAGAAAAGGTAGAATCAATCAAAAGATTAACTAAGTTGAATTGGGATTCTTACTGGGCGTATTTGGTAAACCACACAACCAGTGTATGACCCTCAAATGCATCATCAATTCTGCCGAAAAGATGGTGCCAACTCTTGCTGATTTCATTTTCACAGGACAGTTGAAGTCTGAAGTCAGCCAGCCGACCCTACTCAAGCAAATGCTGAATGCTTGCAATTTCAAGGATCAGATACAGAAGTATTTAGTTGTTAAGTTTAGATTCAATATTAGTATTAATTTTGCTTTATTTTTGCCTAGAAAAAGGACGGTCATTTAAACTGTATCTTACATTTTTGTAATAAGTTATTTTTAGATTTAGTTAGTAGTATTTAAACCCTTCTCATGCATTTAGAGAAGGGTCCATAAATTTATCAAAAACTTGTCCTCAGAACATGCACTCTTGCACCCTCCGAGGAGGTTTTGATGAATGAATGGAACATGATTTATTGATATCTGCATTTAATATCTCCTACTGATGTTGCACTTCTGTACTCTTAGTGGATGTTGGATTAAGAAGAGATAAATCATTATCGCTTGAAGCTCATGAGTAGAACTAGTTATAAATGGTACTTTTATCTCTCAACTATTTCTGCCTCTGTGTTAAAGTGATATTCATGTTCAATTGTTTATATATTAACGCGTGAATGCTTGAGTTATCATTTGGCACTTTTGTATGGTGATAGCTATTTATTTATGCTTAATGTATGAGTAGCTTATTATGCGATATGTTTTTCACAACTATTTCATCTAACTTCTTATACGAAGTGGTTTATCTGTATTGAATTATTTTCTCATAACAGTTGAATGATCTTTATTACCAATTGTTATCTAAAATCTTTTTAGATCGCATAACAGAAGGATTACACCCTGGGTTAGTGTATATTTAGATATTTATGAAACGCCCATTTTTTCTCTACACCAAGAGAACTTCTCAGAGCTCACAGATTTTGTCAATGCATCTGTAGTATTCTTCAAAGTTTCCACCTTTACTAGCAACACCTTTTTGTCTTCTATCATA
>APFE030760284.1:84949-105906 GCA_000404065.3 Pinus taeda | reverse complement strand
CTTCTTGTGTCTTGGGACCCTGTTCAGCAGATAACCTCACACCTACAGGAATAGGAACCTTCACCGGTTTACTATCCTGCATATTAAACCTCTGCAATATTGTCTCGACATACTTCCTCTGGTTAACCAGAGCTTCCTCTTTGCCCGATCTCTTTTAATTTCCATGCCCAAAATATAGTTTGCAGCACCGAGATCTTTCATGTCGAATTTGGAGGACAATTGGGTCTTCAAATCCTGGATAACTTCTTTGTCATTTCCAACCAACAACATATCATCCACATACAAGACCAGATAAATAACCCAGTCACCAATTAATTTAATACACACAATGATCTGCTTTGCTTCTGGTGAAGCCAAGTCCCCGTATAAATGTATCAAATTTCTGATACCACATCCTTGGTGACTGTTTTAACCCATACAAAACTTCTTTAACTTGCATACATGTTCTTTCTTACCCTTCACTGCAAAGCCTTCAGGTTGCTTCATGTAGATTTCCTCTTCCAAATCCCCGTGAAGAAATGTTGTCTTCACATCAATCTGTTCTACCTCAAAATCAAAAGCAGCAACAACAGATAAAAGTAATCTAATAGAAGTTACCTTGGCAACAGGAGAAAAAATATCACCAAAATCAATTCCCGGCACCTGGGAATAACCTTTTGCTACCAACCGGCTTTGTATTTCTCCACCTTCCCTTCTGCATTTGTCTTCTTCTTGAACAACCATTTGCTGCCAATGGGTTTCCTTCAGCTGTCACTCCACCAGATCCCAAGCCTCATTTTTGTGCAAGATGCCATTTCATCAACCATGGCCTCTTTCCAGAGTTTTCCATCCTCTGAATCCACTGCTTCCTTCACAGTTCTGGGATCATCATCAGTAACAGACAAAGCGAAGTTTGAACAGAAAGCAGATGGACTATACCTTTCTGGCTGCCTTCTTTCTCGAACTGATCTTCTCACAGCCGGAGTTTGTGGCTCTTCATCTTCTGATTCCTCCTCTGCTACAGAGTCTAATTCTTCCTCCTTTAGTTCAAACTCTATCTTCACAGGTTCCTTTGGTTGGACTTCCTGTTTAATAACATCTTTCACCTCTCTGAACACCAAATCTCGACTGTACACAACCTTCCTTGTTACTGGGTTCCAAAGTTTATAACCCTTTAAACCATCCTTATACCCAATAAAGATGCACTTTTCAGATTTACTATCCAACTTGGTTCGTTTCTCCTTTGGAACATGTACATATGCATCACATCCAAATCCCCTCAGATGTGAAAGAGAGGGTTTCTTACCAGTCCATACTTCTTGTGGAGTCTTATCCTCCAACGCTGATGAAGGTGACCTGTTGACCAAGTAACATGCAGTATCCACCGCCTCTGCCCAGAATTCCTGTCCTAACCCGACACCACTGAGCATCTTCTTGCCCTTTCCATCAACGTCTTGTTCATTCTTTCTGCGAGTCCATTTTGCTGAGGTGTATATGGAGTAGTCTTCTGCTGTGCTATACCACACTTCTTACAAAATTCTTCAAATTCCTTGCTGCAGAATTCTCCAACATTATCTGTCCTCAGTACCTTTATCTTCTTCTCTGTCTGATTTTCCACCAGAGCCTTAAATTCTTTAAACCTGTCAAAGACTTCAGATTTCTTCTTAAGGAAATATATCCATGTATTCCTTGAGAAGTCATCTATAAATGATACATAGTACACAGACTTACCCAGTGATGGAACTTTCACAGGTCCAAACACATCACTGTGCACAAGCTCTAATATTTGTTTCGTCCTCTTACCACCAGAGGGGAAACTCACCCGATTCTGCTTCCCATATACACAATTTTCACAGAAATCAAAATCCAGAGAGCTATTACTCATACCTTCTACCATACCTTTACCATGAAGTATTCGAGGGCCCTTCTCTCCAGTATGTCCAAGCCTTTGATGCCACAACATGGTATTCTCTCCAGAGACCACTAGATTTTCTGCTCCATTTTCAGGAACCATAGAACTATTGCACCCGTCAACAAAAATGCTACCTTGTAGCTTGTACAGAGTTCCAATTTGAACTCCCCGCATCAATACTAGTGCTCCTCGAACCATCTTGTAGGTATCCTTCTCGAACACTGTCTTTACACCTGCATCATCCAACTTGCTTACAAAAATCAGATTTCCGGCCAATGCAGGAATATGCAGAGCACCCGGAAGGGTTCTAACCCTTCCACCTTGCAACTTCAACTTTACTTTTCCGCGACCAATGATTCTAGCCTTCCTATCATCTCCTAAGAAGACATCACCACCATCGAATTTCTCATACTCGCAGAACCACTCTCTATGGGGAGTGAAGTGAAAGGATGCACCTGAGTCAATTAACCATGCCTCATGATCTACATGTGTACTTGAAGAAGCCAAGTACACATCCCCACCTTCATCTAAGGTGGTTTTCACCTCTGCAGAAGGAGCATCATCAGATCCCTTTCCTTTATCAGGAGCTTTAGATTTACACTCCCTTTTGAAGTGCCCTTCCTTTCTGCATTTCCAGCACACCACCTTTGTAGGTTTTCCTGGAGATTTAGATCTCCCTCTAGATTTAGATCTCCCACTCGATGACTTATTTTTGTTCCTGTTCTGGGACCGTCCTCGTACAGACAAGGCATCACCATTCTGGTTGTCCATATTTTTCCGTCTCATCTCCTCCGTCAGCAAGGCTGAGACTACTTCATCAAACTGCAAAGCAGTTGCATTGCTACCTATTGCAATAACCAGACTATCCCACGAATCTGGTAGAGAACACAACAAACTGATGCACTTATCTTCATCTGAAATTTTAATATCAACAGATGATAATTGACTTACCACGGTATTAAACGCATTCAGATGCTCTGTCATCGAGTCTCCATCTTTCATCCTCAGGTTATACAGCTTTTTCTGCAGGAATAGTTTATTCACCAGAGACTTAGATTGGTACAAAGTCCCTAACTTGTCCCATAGAGCCTTTGTCATAGCTTCCCCTGATACATTCAGCAATACTGAATCTAAGACACATAATCGTATTGTTCTCTTTGCCTTCCGATCCAACTTCTTCCATTCTTCATCGGTCACTCCCGTTGGTTTAGTACCCGGATCTAGCGCGATACACTGATCTTTATCCACCAACAGATCCTCCATCTTGAGTTTCCACAACTCAAAAATTTGACCATTGAACTTCTCAATCTCTATCTTTCCGCTGCTTGCCATCTTCTTTCACCACCAGAATCAATCTCACAGATCTCCCACTGAACAGGGTCTACCACAGGCCCGAGCGAAACCCCTTAGCAACTAAGGCATCCCCTTGAAGCCAAAACAACTCTGATACCAAATGTAGGTTTTAACCCTGTACAGAAATTACCTGCATACGAATTCTAAAACAAAAAAAATAAACAATGCGAGAGCATAACACATAAAACACATATGCACAGAGATTTACCCTGGTTCCCAAAGCCAGGACGACCATCTTGATTTTTCATTATGTTCCTTTCAATGTTACATACATATTTATACATGCTGAAGCATCCAATACCATGGACCGAAAAACCATCGCGTCCAAAACCATGGACCGAAAACCATAGGGAGGTTCACCCAACCTAATATAGGGTCCAAAAAAAATTTTCCCGGGGCGTTGCCCCGGACCCCGTAGAGGGGGGCTACCCGCCCCCCTCAAACCCCCCGTGACCCCCTCGTTGCGCAATCGATGCAATGAAGGGGGGGCTCCGCCCCCCCTCTAACCCCCCAGTTCACTACGTAGGTTAGTCGTGGAAAGAATATAACACAGCCCAACATTGAAAACCATACGTACACACAGCACACTTAAATAGTAATCTGATCTAGTGATCACCTCAGTTAGAAAGAATACGACTGCATTTCAAGATAGAATAACATTACTCATAAATCCAACAATCGCATAGAACATAACCTCCAAGATGAATTTCGTAATGTTAATGAACAAGTGCACAACACAAAGGCTCTGTTATGGAACAACAACAATATTATGTAAAGACTAGCAGTTATATCAACTCCTAAAAGAGCAGTAATATGATGCAGAGTCAATACAATAGTTTTGTCTTTAAAAACCTTAATAAATTAAACATAACAGAGCATGTGATGTAAACTTATAAAAAACATCAGAGTACCAAATAACATTGATAAGCAAACCACGCGAAAACCAAATGTAATGGTACAAGAGCAAGTGTCCTCCAAGGCCAAGCCCTTAGCCTCCAGGGGTACACCGCTTGAAGTTATTCTAGCCTCAAAGATGAAATAGTAACCAAGTTTTTATTCATGCATGTTGAGGAGGTAAATCCCATCTGCGGACAGAGGCAATCCTTACTAGCCCAGACCGGGTCTAGCAACAATCATACAACGCTACCGTGCAAGTTCCTAATTGCAAATTAAAGACCAATGATGAGGGTCTACCTGGATTCCAACGCTAGTGCTTGTAGAAGAGGTGACGCTCCCGTTCCTTTGCTCTGGAAGATCACGATCCCCACGATCTCCGTGAATGGACACCTGCACATACAAAGAACGACACAAACACAAGCATAAAATCCAACATATGCAACTATATATCAGTCAGAAAGGATATAACTCATCATTATCACAAAGAACAATAAGAGTGGAACCATAACAATAGTTGTTTATTAATGATAAACAAAGAAGAATACAACCATAGTTCTGACGTCAGATTCTCCTTTGGCTGGGTGATCAGCAGCACATGTCTTGCAAAGCTTGTTGGGAGTGGGAACAAGCCTCTCTCTATTTGGTCATTGGACAAGAATCTCCTTACTTAGATTTGGCCTTATGGGAATGAAGAAGGCTCTTGCAACATGAAGCTCTTGGTAACTTGACAATTCTCAATCTCTGGAATTAGCTTGCCAAGGAAAATGGACAAGCTTTTATAGATGGAGGAGGGGGAGTTGGGATCATGCACAATATTCATGGGATTGGATTTATCACTAAAGAAGCTTCCATGAGAGGTGGCAAACCACTTCCCCTCTATGGAGATCCGAAGCCAAACCACCCAACTTAAGATAGATTCAGTCCAAGAGTTGGTTAGGATGAATCTTCCGCTGTTTGTTTGTTAAAAAACACCACTGATTATGGTTGGCGTGAGTGCGACTCTGTGACAGAGCACCAACTGGCGCGCCCTCTTTGGAGGATTTCCCCTATTGGCACGAGTGCTACACTGTGGAACCGCGCCAATGGAAAAAGGGCTATTTTTATGGGTTTTTAGCAGGAGATGTCTTCAAGGCAAATGAAGTTCATGTTCAGGGAAATACAATGCAAGTGTTTGCAGGTCATGTCACTTCTTGTAGGTCACAGAATGAGTCCTCCAAGATGCGGGGGAGGGGTAACAGGGACGGTAACAAATTGCTGTTTAACAGATGCCCCCTAAAGCATGAGGCCCGAGAGAGAGAGAGGGGTGAAATGCTTTACAAGAACATGTCCAACCAAAAACACTGCCGCTGGAAAACCTGTGTGGAGAAGTACAACTAATATCTCAAGTACATGATATATGTGGTATGGGCACAGCCATCCATAGCAGAGTACATAAGAATCTAGATCCAAGGTTGGATGCAGCCATCGAGTGAGGATCGATAATAGACTCAGGCATGGTCGCAGCCATCCAGTGAATGAATCATGTAATAATCATAATAATCCACAAAACCGCAACCTGGATCCCAACAGACAAAATCCAGGGTCTTGCGCTCCATCTCGATCCAAACAAAGTACAAGTTCAAGCATGCGAATATGGGAGTCGAAGTCGAACATGCAGGAACATCGTCTGATTACCAGTCAATGATGAAACTATTAACGGACGCGAGAGGTAACACCAATAATGACAATGGCCCTCAAGGTACTATAGGTACAATCTACGACGTGCGAATCAGTGAGCTGGCGTCAAACACCCATAGAATAATCCGATCGGAGGCCAATGATGAAAACCTCGTGTTGAACACGAAGAACCTGCCATTGAGGCATGCAAGCTCCAAGGCACCCGAAGGGAGTCTCTAGGTCAACTTCCTAGATAATGAGCTGAAGTTGACAGGAAGCGACCTTGATCAAAGGTGGGCCATAGTGTTTCCCACATCATCGACGCGAGACAGAGGAGGATAAGGTTTTTGTGAATCAGGATTATGTGAGTTATCAGAGGGAGGTTGATTATTTCGCAGAGGTCAACTTCTCTTGAACATATCAGCGACACGACAGTGGACTTGGCAGTATTTGACATCAAATGATCAGAGGTCATGGTGACAAGGCAAAGAGCAGATGAGAGGTCAAACAGGATCACCCAAACCCACGGAAGCAAGTGAAAAATGAGATGAAATGTCCCCACCCAGACACGAATGCAGACAAGTTCCATGTTCACGAGCGACATACTACCGACATGACAATGATTCTGGTTCCATTTTCCCCACCATTCTTGGCGAGTACCCCGGTTATTTTTAATGACAAGCTTGACGGGGGTAGCATATGCTTTTAAAGCGTCATTTCGACGGAATCCAATGTCATCAAGTTTTAACGAGTCTGACAAAGGAAGAACTCGACATCTTTTCATGTTTAGAGTGTTTGAAAAGATAGCAAAAAGTAAACTCCAGGGGTGTCCTTTTTCGTAAAGTTGTGTCTCTCGAGACCGAAAAAGTATAAAACAATGCTCGAAATAACCGCCCGACCATTATGATCGAGGAGTACTTTTCATGAGTAGTGATTTTGACCTGAAAAAGTAAAAAAGCGACCGAAACCACGTCGTTTCGTAACGTTAATGAGCCTGGAATGACAAGGGCCCGACAATATTTTTGTCATTACACGGTCGAAAAAGAGTTTAAAGACGACCGCCTCCTATTTACGTTTAACGAGTCAAGAGGAATAACTCGGCAATCTTTTCATCTTTAAATGGTCAGAAAAGATCTGAAAGCAGACCTCCATTTTTATTCTCTTTAACGAGTCAAAAAGGGAAAAAATACTCGACAATCTTTTCATATTTTACGAGTCAGAAAAGAGCTTAAAGGTGACTCGTCCTAGAGGAACAAGTGGTATAAAGGGTAGTGGTATAAAGGGTAGCAACTGGTTCCAGCAATGGTGGAACTGCTCAAAACATGTAATGGTCAAGAGGTTGGCTAACAAAACCACTCTTAACTACGGTCCCTCGAGAAAGGAAAACAAGCAAGTGAAAGCATATGATCAGCCAAAGAGATGGTGACAATGGAATGAAACAACCAAGGCTCATCTAGCATAATTTAGCGAATAAAAAAAGGCAATCACGAGATGTACATCAGGTATGGGTTCATTTTTACACAAGCTTGAACCATGGAGAACTCTACTTGGATTCGGTTTCATGTTTACACAAGCTTGAAATGAAAAACTATGCTTGTTATAAGTTCGCATGCCCCCAACATAATGACGCAAAATGAGGTACATGCCCCCCAAGCTTCATTACATGCAACAAAGTGGATGTAATGCAGGTTCACTTTCGAGATCTTGGAAAGACTCGACTCATATTTTACAAGAATGTAAGCAAAAGACTCGATTTGGAAAGGGAGTTGTTTCATTTTTTAATGAGGTTGACACAGTAAAAGAACTATTCTCATAACCCTTGTTTCATTTTTTAACGAGCTTGACACAAGATCAGGAACTATGCTCGACCAAACCCAGTTTCATTTTTTAAGGAGCTTGACATAGGAAAGCGAACTATGCTTCGGACGGACCTAGTTTCATTTTTTAAGGAGCTTGACATAGGAAAGCGAACTATGCTCTGACAAGACCTAGTTTCATTTTTTAAGGAGCTTGACATAGGAAAGCGAACTATGCTCCGACCAGACCTAGTTTCATTTTTTAAGGAGCTTGACGTAGGAAAGCGAACCATGCTCCGACCAAACCTAGTTTCATTTTTTAAGGAGCTTGACATAGGAAAGCGAACCATGCTCTGAATAAACTTCATCATGATGAACATGAATTCGTAGCTTCCAAGAGTGCCACTCCCGGTGGAAGGATCACATCTTGGAAGTTAGGACCCAATGCCCCCAAAACACTATGCATGACGGTGGTGTCACTGGATACAGGCACGAGATAAGTAGCCACGTAGTTGACCTGTGGTGGGGCAGATACAACCGGTGGATAAAAACCAGGAGGGGAAGAGAACTGTGCAGGAGGCACCGGGGGACTAAAGAATGATAATTGATCTATAGTCACGATTCTTCTGTCGTGTGGAAAGAAAACCACACGGAAACGTGAAGAGACGAGGGCCCCCATGGCATAAACATAGTCATGGCCAAGGAGAAGAATGAAATCTAAAGCACCTTGGGTAACCAGTACGTCTATATAGACAGTTTTGCCTCCCAAAGTAATAGGGAACTTCAGAAGGATCCTTAATGGTTGACTGGTTCCTCCGTCAAAGGCTAACAGATTATGTGTGACCGGCACAAGCTGTGGGGAACCCAAATCTTGCCAAGTAGTGGAAGGCATAACTGACAGATGCACCCTCATCCAAAACAGTGCCAGGTACTGCTTTATCATAGGCATGTATTGTAATCTGGAAAGGCACATGGGATGGAAGGTGGAAACCGGTCAAATGACTCCAGTCAAAGGAAACGACTGAACTACTTGGTGGGGGAATCGTATGATTGCCCCCCTGCTCTAAAGGAACCGAAGAAGGACTCTCTGGATTAGCTGGGATGGGAGAGTCGTTTTCGGACTCAGGAGAATCTGACGAGACGAGAAGAACATGAGCATGACGCTCTTCTGAAACAGAGTGATCAACAGGCGGTGAACCAAGTTGACACTCTCTCCGACCAATGGTTGGTCCCGAACAGGCTTAGCACAACTAGGTTCGGAAAGAGGAGGATGGGCAAGAGAAGGATCTAAATCAATCTCTTTGTCGACAGGGAGAGGATCTAAAGAGATCCTCTAATAACCAACGGGGAGTTGGGGTGAAGAAGCTGTAAGACCTTCCAAAACATCGGAAGCTTTATCCATGAGCGAACAAAGGTGAAGGAGATGGTTTCCTTCACATATCCTACAGGGGAATCGAATCTTCCCTTTCTTCTTACCATTGCCAATTGATAGGGTATCATCGTCGTGAGCTTCAGAGGACGATGAGGGGCAGGCCGGATCATGAGACCATACTTCTAAGATCCTAGGAAGGCCAGGACAATCACGAAGAAGATGGTCTCCCTTGCATAATTTACAAGGAAACTTAACCTTCCGCAGAGGAGCAGAAGATGGCCCGACTTGAGCTATACTCGGAGCAGTAGCTACACTTTTAGCCTCTCGCTTATGAGACTTCTTCTTCTTCGTTGTCTTCTTCTTCTTCTTAGCCACCTGGTTACTTGAATCCAAACTTTCACCAAGCGAAGTAGAAGATGAGGACGCAGAAACAGGCGAAGAAGGGGAGAGGTCCACCTTGTAATCAACATGATGTGGTTCTGGTGGAGGAACGGATTGACCAGTAATTGAGACACTAGGGATCACGGAGGTTGAGAACAACCAAATAGGAAACCCAACATTTAACCCAGGAAGGGACAACATTGCCATGTAAGGAGCACCAACATTCCCAAAAGGAGGAAAATGACTAGGATTCCCTTTAGAGGGGATTCCTGGGTTGGTGAACTCTGGAAAATTTGCCATCAAATTCTAAAAATCGCACACGGGGCTGAAAAAGAGCTAAGGCACACAATCAAACGGCCAACAAACAAAATCTAACAGGGCGTGTGATCGCGGGTAATTTAATTTTTAGACACAAGGACATAACTTGACCTTTTCATCTTTAGAGAGTCGAGAAAAGGACCAAAAGATGACTCTAGTCACCTTTGAATGTTTAATGAGCCCGAAGTGACAAATGCTTAGATGAGCCTTTTCTTTTAGGGAGTCCGAAAAGGATCAAAAGTGACTACTCTGGAGAACTAAGCAAAAGGTTTACTAGACAATCCGTAAAACTGCATATACACCTTGGCAATCGTATGAAAACCAAGGACTTTCCGTACGGCAGTCAATCTTCCCGAATGCTGTGTCCAGTGCGTTACGGGTTGTAAGGAAGCAGACACGACTTCCTATGGATAAAAGGTGATAACCTAGTGGGGTCTCCCCATATACTTGACGGTACGTGGGAGCACAATTCCGTACTAGACTACTATTGAGTCACAGAAGGAGGAATCACCCAACCTTGAGTGGAAACAAAAGTGACTAGGTTTAATGACGTCGGAGCACGTCTCTAGCCTAGACCTCTAAACAGTGTGTGTTATGTTCCAATGCATTGTTATATTCATTCAATTCATTTTAAAGTTGATCTTGTATTATGTTTTAGTTTTCAGGCCTTACCATATGTAATGTCTCAACATTTCCTAAAGGTAAACTATATGCCACAATATATCATTTCATTCGATGAATGCTAACTAAAGTAAGGAGAGAGTTTCCATTCACTTCCAACAATGCAAAAAATTGATCACTAAGAGAAAATATAACAAATTCTCTAATGCACTAATTTCATCGAGAAAAACTAATGCAAATCAATTCCAAAACAGTTTTTATTTTTATTTTTGTGTGTTTAAAACAAGCATAAAAATATGTAAATTCAAATCAAAGAAAACTGATCTAAATCTACGATTGATTTTTCAGAATGTAAACTATGCAATTGTAATCTATGCACAATTCACTTGAAAAGTATGCAATTGTAATCTATGCACAATTCACTTGAAAAGTATGCAATTGTAATCTATGCACATTTTTCATTCATATTTTGAAAATGAGAATTCTAATTATGCAAGTGTGATCTATGCAATAGAATTCTCAAACACAAGATGATTCTAATGTAATCTAAGAACCAATCAAGTGAAAATCAAGAAAATTGGGTGAGAGTTCCAAAGATCAAAAAATAAAAACACTCAAAGGCGATTAACACTCATACAAACCTCCAAGTAATGACCAAAGGAAATCAAATTAAGAATTTCTCAAAAAGGGACTCAAAACCAGTCAAACAAGACTCCAACACACTCAAGCAGTCGAGAAAATGTATCCAAAAACAAATACCAAGCTCAGAAGGCTTAAAACCAAGCAAACTTTAACAGTTCCCAGGCCTGGCGCGACCGTCAGGCTGAAAATAACACCTTTTAAGGATTGGCACGGGTTGTATATTGACAACTTGCGCCAATTGGTGTGACTGTTATGCTAAAAAAAAGTGCCAGTCAGGTTTGCTATGCAAAAATAAAAAAGAAGAAATCCAAGACCAGGCCAACGGTAACCAGGTAAACCAAGAAGCAAGAAACAACAAGAGAACTCAACCCAGAAGGTTGACCAAGCAGGTAAAAACCAAGAAACAACCGAAAAGGAAAGACAAGCTCCCCAGTGGAGTCACCAAATTGTTGAGGAGGTAAATCCCCTCAGCGGACAGAGGCGATCCCTACTAGCCTAGACCGGGTCTAGCAATAATCATACAACACTACCGCGCAAGTTCCTAATTCAAATTAAAGACCAATGATGAGGGTCTACCTGGATTCCAACACTAGTGCTTGTAGAAGAGGTGATGCTCCCGTTTCTTTGCTCCGGCAGATCACGATCCCCACGATCTCCGTGAATGGACACCTGCACATACAAAGAATGACACAAACACAAGCATAAAATCCAACATATGCAATTATATATCAGTCAGAAAGGATATAACTCATCATTATCACAAAGAACAATAAGAGTGGAACCATAACAATAGTCGTTTATTAATGATAAACAAAGAAGAATACAACCATAGCTCTGACGTTAGATTCTCCTTTGCCTGGGTGATCAGCAGCACATTTCTTGCAAAGCTTGTTGGGAGTGGGAACAAGCCTCTCTCTCTTTGTTCATTGGACGAGAATCTCCTTACTTCGATTTGGCCTTATGGGAATGAAGAAGGCTGTTGTAGCATGAAGCTCTTGGCAACTTGACAATTCTCAATCTCTGGAACTAGCTTGCCAAGGAAAATGGACAAGCTTTTATAGATGGAGGAGGGGGAGTTGGGATCATCCAAAATATTCATGGGATTGGCTTTATCACTAAAGAAGCTTCCATGAGAGGTGGCAAACCACTTCCCCTCTATGGAGATCCGAAGCCAAACCACCCAACTTAAGATAGATTCAGTCCAAGAGTTGGTTAGGATGAATCTTCCATTGTTTGTTTGTTAAAAAACACCACTAATTATGGTTGGCGGAGTGCAACTCTGTGACAGAGCGCCAACTGGCTCGCCTTCTTTGGAGAATTTCCCCCATTGGCGCGAGTGATGCACTGTGGAACCGCGGCAATGGAAAAATGGCTATTTTTATGGGTTTTTAGCAGGAGATGTCTTCAGGGAAAATGAAGTTCATGTTCAGGGGAATACAATGCAAGTGTTTGCAGGTCATGTCACTTCTCATAGGTCTCGGAATGATTCCTCCAAGATGCGGGAGAGGGGTAACAGGGACGGTGACAAATTGCTGTTTAACAATGCATAAAGTAAAATTACAGTAGAGAAGTTCTTAACAAGATTCAACGATCACAGTTTTGATCTTAAAAGAAATTACATAAAAGCATCACAACATCTAACTCTCTCCCCAAGCTAACAGTGCTGCCCCTTTTATAAGGGTGATGGCGGAGATATCTAAGTGCAAAAATAGATAAAACAATGATCCCTCAGGATCAGGGATCCTGAGGGATTCGTCGAACCGTTAGTCCTCAGTCATTTCTTTTCTTTCCTACGCTGAGATGATATCTCCACTTCCTTTCCCGGGCTGATTCGCTTTGATCTTGTTTGCATACGGTCTCCCATCGAAGGGATAGCGGTTAACCCGTCCTTGTCTTTTCCTTTGGAACAAAAACTTCTCGTTTTTCCTCTGTCACGCATAAGGAAATGACAATTGCCAGTGTTTTCGTTTTGCATATGAATCTCACATGTTTTATTACAATTCTTTATTGTTTTCCGAGTTCATGATGCAAAAATGTTTGTAAATTCTAATGAAAAGACGCTGAAATAATCATCAAAAACATACCTTTTTTAGTACTCCACACACCCCCCTGCTTACCCTTTTTCATGCCCTCATCAAAACATTGTAGTTGACGTGTAAGGCAGTGAGTGAGTAGGCTGGAGATGGAATCTCATGTGAAGCCCTACAGCCATGATGCATAACTAGGTATTCAAAGAAATGGTCTGTCTGACCATCAGGCATCTCATACAGGGCTTGGTATCTGGGTGAAGGGTGCCAAATAATTGGACTCTGGAACCTATATCCTAACCAAGATGGCCCTGCCCTCAAAATGATTTTGCCATAGAGGTGCAAGCGGTTGGAAGCTAATTTAAAATTCTCATATTTAAATGGTTCACTGAGCTGGATATTCGGATTAGAGATTTGATACCGAAATTTAGCTGCATCAATGGCAGGGTCTTTGATAGAGAAAAAGTATTATAATCCCTGCCGAATGATTGCCTCATGCATGGGTCCTAATGCTTCAATTACACTTGGAGTCTTCATGAGGTTTCTATGTTTTCTCCATAACTGTACTGGATCCCTAGGCTCAACTCTTATCCATAAATCTAATCTGTTTTCTTGTCTTCGGAAAGCATATATAGGCTTTGAGCCATTTAATTTGATTAATCGTAAATGAAATAAATGCCTGTAATTGGATGTCCCCAACCAAAGGGCCAGGGTTCAGCTCGATCTCCTGTTCTAGTACAAGGTTATGCAAATAAAACTCACACAGTAGTCTCTGAACTTTTACCCCGTAGCGCTTACAGCAGTTTATAAAATCATTGATGGTGTTAATTTGTATGGGAGCACCTGCTTTAACAGCCTTTATTTTTAATTGCAAATATCGTTCCATTAAAAACAAGGCATAATTCTTAGCAGGGGCTCTACATGCTAGGACGTCATTGTATAAAGAACATAAGGTATCCATCTACTTGATAACTACATCTAACCTACAAGTTACCTTTGCGACTTTCTCTTGTTCCCTTCGCCACCCTTCACATGCCTGGCTTTCGGATAGATTGACGTTCCTAAGCTGCTGCTGTAGCTCTTCATACTTTTCTCGAGGGATCGTTTGCTCTCTAAGCTTTTCTGCTTCTTGCTGAGCTTGCTTCAAACCCTTTTGTAGGGTTACTGTTTTTGGATCTCTTTTCCATGCGGCAGTGGAGGCCGAGAGTTTTACCTGAACTTTCCTATTCCTTTGCTTTGAGTTCATAACCCTTATTACTCCCGAAAGTGGTGCCTCCGTATGAATTTCCTTATCACGGGTCAACATCTCATCCATTTCTATCTTAACATGAATATCAGTCCATTGTTGCTCCTTTTCAATTGGAATAGTAGTCTGTTTCTCAACATCATTTGGAACAGTGGCTTGGATTTCGATAGGGTTTTGAACAAAAGGATGGATTCTGGTCCTCCACCCCTTTGCCTTGAGGGGTTTTGCTAGAGTGGTCAAATTTTTCCTTTCCGAAGTCCTTTTTACCCTTTGCCTTGCTTTTAGAATCCTAATCTGCTGGTGGAGCTAGACTATTATGTTCAGTAATCTCTGCTATTCCTTTCACAATTCCCTAATTTCCGCAATTTCCTTAGAAGGAACAACAGGCTATTCACTGCGGCCTCGACTGTGACTAATTCCCTAATTTTCTTCTTGGGATGTTTCTTCACCGCTCTGATCTGGCTGTTCTGGGGCAAGAACCCTAACTAGTTCTGTTGTTCCTTGGGCGACCTCTTTTTCTGCCCCTGTTTCCTCTGGAATTTCTTCTAGTGTCTTCTGGTTAGGAACAGATTGTTCCTATTTGGAATTTCCTGTCATCTTTTCATCATGAACAGGCAGATTTTCTTCTTTTGCCTCCTTTGCATGTGATTCTTCAGGTGCATTTTCCTCCTGGGGTTTCTTTTCGACATGGAGGTCTGATGGACTGGAAGGTTGGCCATATTCGCCCATATTGGCCAAAACTTTGGCCAATTCATCTTCTCCCAATGGGTCCTGCAATGGGCTACCTTCCTGTTGTTCCATTTCCTCCTCCTACTCAGATTTCTCGGCTTCTTCTTCTTTTTCTCCTTCTTCTTCAGCTTGCTCGACTTCTTCCTCTTTTTCTTCTTCTTCTTATTCTTTAGATTGCTCTGCCTCTTCTTCTTCTTCTTCAAAATTCTCTGCCTCTTCTTCTTTTTCTTCTTCCTACACTCCTTTCTCATCGTCTTCCTCTTCTGGCCGTGGGGGTTGCTCATCTTCTATTTCTACCGGCTGGCTGGTGCTTTCTTGGGGCTTCTCCAGCCTCCCTCGTAGCCATGCTAGCCGAACCGATTTCCTGCATTTTTCTGGCTGCTCGGGTGTACCGGTGGTATGTTTACGTTTTGGGGATGGTGTGGTCAATCCCCCATTTATCATGGCAATTAGCTATTTCCATCTGCTCTGCTGCTGGGTGAGGCTATGACTGACTATCAACCAAATCAACCCATGATGACTAACAACTGACTCTACATGCTGTGTCTTTTTTAAGCTCCGTGCAATGTCATGAAGTAATGAATTCAACAATGCAGGCAAATTTACAGAGTATTTTTGTTTTAGTATAGCTAAGAGTTTAAGATGTCGTCGTCTTACCACGTCTTTTCTTCCCTCACAGGTGATGTAGCTTTGAATAGTCTTTGCCAATTCCGCCCACGGCTCTCCTAGTGCTGCTGGCAGAACCCCCTTTCCTCTAATTGTCAGGCTCTAGCCTTCGTCCTGGAAGATTTCTATAATTTTCTGCAATCTCTCCTTCTTTAACGTCCATACAGGTCCAGTGGCTGGTAGTCCCGAGACTTCTACAATTATGTCGTCGATGACTGCTATGCGTCTCCCCCTCACTGTGGAGTGATCCTCTTGCAAGTTTTGCAAGAATTCAATTGCCATACTCTCGTTAGATTCCTGCAAGCGGTTGAGATAAGTCAGCCACCCTGCTCTTGCCAGGATTTCCTGGGCAGAAGCAGAGACTGTTAACACTTGCGGTTCTCTCTGAATCGATCTTCCTCCCATGGTTTCGCTATAGACTCTTAATGGAACGGCAGCTGTTCACGTTGTTGAAACACAGAGAGGCTGACAGATGCAAGACTCATTCAAACTCTAATGCTACAGAGTATACAATGGAAATGTCTTTGAACAGCAATACATGCAGAAAAAACAAAATAAAAAGAAATAGTATATCGTTGAGCCGTGTTATACCCCAGTACACAACTTCCCGAATAGTGAGCTGACACGTAATCCAGGGAATGATGAGGCTAACCTCCCCCCTCGCAATGTGATAGGTTGTCCCAACCGTCAAATAAAGGAGCAACGCCCGCTCTGTAACAGAGTTCTTAAGGAACAACGTATGGCAATATGCCATGTTTACAAAAGCAACAAATTACCGAAATCGAGGCGTAGAGTTGCGTCACTTAATACGTAAGAGACTGCGGTGATATGATGCAAGGTTGGGGATAAGACATTTTCCGTAAATAGAGAGTCTCATGCGGTCATTACCAATTGTTCTGTCATGATTGGTGATAATATATATTCATGTGTTGTATGGTTTGGGAAATAATATATACTTGATTACTAAGGCATAAGAAATAGAAGGGTGCTAATAACTTACCTATTGGTGTAAATAATGTGACTTCAATACCATTAACAATGCTCTGCTGCCAACAGGTGTCCATAACCTTGGCAGAGTTGTTTATTTCACACATGGAACTATGATCTTTTGTGTATGCTTAGGAAATGTTGTGTAATGTCAAAATGTAGGCCATTATGCTGGCTTGGTGACCAGTTAGCCATAATGCCATTCACGAGGAAGGAGCGAAAAGTGGGCAGGCTGGCTCATGATGAGACCTCCTGTTCCAAGGGTTGTTTATTTGATATACCTTTTGGACCATATCCCTGGTGTGGTGGCCATAGTGGGAATGCCACTTCCCTTTCATCCTCATAATCATGGTAGGTTGGCTCTTAATGAGACCCCCTATCCAGCATTTGACAACTTATAAGTCATGTTTGCTCTTTTTTCTTTCTTTTTCATAGAATAATTTCCTTATTTATACACAAAGGGTGGTTTAACACTCCTTAAGAGTAGGAATGGTGGAAGAAGTCTTAACATATCAATAGGAAGATATAAACCCTTTGCTCTTATTCCTGAATAATAATCAAAGAGGATTAAAAGGGACCAACATGATAGAGATAACAAATCAGAGCAGAATTAGTAGAACAATGACAGCAAAAGATGATGAATAAGCGTGTCCTTCCTTCTGTCCTCTTACCAATTCAGGGAAATTTCTTATAAAGATAGTGATTTATGATTCACTGATTTCAGTATGTTGTGATTTTGTATCCATTGCATAAGTGCATAACTGTATTGTAAAAGACCTGAAAGAACAAGAACAATAAGCATCCTTAATTTAGAACAGCAAAAGGAACACGCTGTTTCACAGGGAGAGCAAAAGCATGCAAGTGGTGTTCCTTTTGAGAAAAGGAACAACAAAAGTCCAGAATTGTTGTTCCTTTGGAAAAGGAACAGCAGAAAACACAAATGTCGTTCTTTTGAAAAAGGAACAACAAAGATGAAATATGTTGTTCCTTGGGAAAAGGAACAACAGAACACACAGATGTCATTCCTTTGGAAAAGGAACAGCAGAACACACAGGTGTCGTTCCTTTGGAAAAGGAACAGCAGAAATCAAAAACGTTGTTCCTAAAAGAACAACAAAACACACCAATGTCGTTCCTTTGGAAAAGGAACAGCAGAAATCGAAAATGCTGTTCCTTTGGAAAAGGAACAACAAAACACACAAAAATACCGTTCCTTTGGAAAAGGAACAGCAGAAATCAAAAACATTGTTCCTTTGGAAAAGGAACAGCAAAACAAGCAAATGTCGTTCCTTTGGAAAAGGAACAACAGAAATCGAAAATGTTGTTCCTTTGGAAAATGAACAACAAAACACACAAAAATGTCATTCTTTTGGAAAAGGAACAATAGAAATAAAAAATGTTGTTCCTTTGGAAAAGGAACAACAAAACACACAAAAATGTCGTTCCTTTGGAAAAGGAACAACAGAAATAAAAAACGTTGTTCCTTTAGAAAAGGAACAACATAAATCGAAAATGTTTTTCCTTTGGAAAAGGAACAGCAAAAATACACAGATGCCGTTCCTTTGGAAAAGGAATAACAAAGATCGAAAATGTTGTTCCTTTGGAAAAGGAACAACAAAACACACAAATTTCGTTCATTTGGAAAAGGAACAACAGAAATAAAAAATGTTTCTCCTTTGGAAAAGGAATATAAGAACACAAAAATAAAGAAAAAGAACCAAATTACAGTAAAATGACGGCTGCTCCAAACGGGGTTGTTCTTTTGAAAAGGGAACAACCAGCAGAAAATGTTGTTCTTTTGAAAAAAATGAACAGCAAAACGTTGATTCAAAAATATGTACAAAAATGATTCAAGAAAAGAAATTATGTACAAACTGTAAAAAGAAATAAATTCCTTAATGAATTACAGGTGAGGAAGACTTCTCTTCCTCCCCCAAAATCTCCATATCAAAGTCTCGGCATAGCTACTGGTAGAAGGACTCTCGAGTGAGTGGTTTGCGATAGAGATAAACTCGATGGCCATTTGCCTTGAAGGCATATCCAGAACCATCAATAGCGATTAGAGTAAGGGTACCATTGTCATGTACTTTCTAGATTTCGTATGGTCCCAACCAACGAGTCTGGAGTTTCCCGGGGAAGTCCTGAAACCTGGAGTCGTACAAAATAACCCAGTCTCCTTCGTGGAAAACTTTATTTTTAATGAGATCATCATGCCATTTAGCTCGCTGCTGCTGGATCAGGGCAGTGTTTTGAAGTACAGAGAGCCTAATTTCGTCCAGCTCATTGATCTGTTGTAATCGACTAATCTGTGCCTTAGTTAGATCTAAGCCAACCTCCTGTGTTGTCCGTAATGTTTAGATTTCGAATTCTATGGGGAAAATGGGTTGTTTTCCAAACACTAGTTGATAAGGTGAGTAACAGTGGTACTTCTCCATGTTGTTCTATAAGCCCACAGTGTTTCAGGTAGTCTGGCAGCCCAATCACGTCTATGTGACGCAATTGTTTTCATTAGGATTTCTTCTATTATTTTATTGCTACTATCTACCTACCCATTTTCCTGTGGGTGGTATGGAGTAGTGATTTTATGTTGGACATGATAGTTGTTGAGTGTTGCAGCTATTCTTTTCCTAGAAAAATGTGGTCCACAGTCTGTAATTATTTCTCTTGGAAGGCCATAACATACAAATAGATGGAACAGGAACTGTATGACAAAGTCCTCTGTAGCTCTTGGAAATGCCTCTGCTTCAACCCACTTGGTGACATATTCTGTTGCCACCAAAATATATGTTTTCTTGTTTGATGCTGGGTTAATTGGTCCAATGAAGTAAAGAGCCCAATGCTCGAATGGTTCGATGACTAGCTGTGGTTTCAGAGGCATCTCATTAGACTGACCAGGGCGTCCTGCTCTCTGGCAACTGTCACAGGCTTGGACAAATTTTTTTGCATCTTTGAAAATCGTGGGCCAATAATACCCTGTTTGTAGCACTTTATGTCCAGTTCTACGATTGATGAAATGTCCACCACATGGTCCCTCATGGCAGGCTTTCAAAATGTCAGCGATTTCATCCTCTCGAACGCATCTCCTGATATGCATGTTTTCCCCTGTGTGGAACAAATAGCCCCCAATCCAAGAAAATTGAGTACTCCACTAAACAATCTGTTTCCGCTCATTAGGGGTTAGATGCTTTGGTAGTTTACCTACTACTAGGTAATTGGAAACATCAGCATATCAGGGTGTTTGAACGACCATAGCAAACAGATGCTCATCCGGAAATTGATCTTCAACTGCTGCTGCATCAATTGGCTTTGGCATTCTTGAGAGAAAATCGGCTATAGGATTTTCTTTTCTAGGTCGATCCTTAATTGTAATATCAAATTCCTGCAATAAAATCAGCCATCTAGTTATTCTGCCATTTGTGATAGGCTTGTTTGCTAAATATTTTATGGCAGAATGATCTGTGTACAAGATAACAGGGTATCCAGTAATGTAATGTCTGAACTTATTGACAACATGTATTACAGCTAGAAATTCTTTTTCAGTAACAGTGTAGTTTAATTCAGCAGGGGATAAATTTTTGCTAATGTAATAAATTGCATATGGTTTTCTATCCTCCTCCTGCCCAAGGACTGCTCCAATGGCTGTATCTGAGGCATCAGATGATATCTGGAATGGAAAATCCCAATTTGGTCCTCGAAGGACTGGGGCTGTGGATACGAGCTTCTTCAGATCCTTGAAAGCATGTTCACATTTTTCTGTCCAAAGAAAATCAACGTTGCCAGTTAGTGCATACAAAGGTGCAGCAATATGTGAATAATGTTCTATAAACCTCCTGTAATAACCAGAAAATACAAGAAAACTGCGTACCTACGTTTGAGTAGTAGGAGTGGAGATAAGCAAAAGTATTTGGATTTTGTCTGGGTCTACCTGAATGCCAGCTGCTGAAATATAGTGTCCTAGGATAAGTCCTTCCATCATCATCATATAACATTTTTCATGGCTTAAACAAAACCTGGTAGCAATGCAGCATTGTAGGACTTTTTCTAGTGTATCCAGTGCTGGATCGAAATCATCTCCGTATGGTGTAAAGTCATCCATATATACTTCAAGTCCCTCATTTATTAAGTCTACAAAAATGATAAGATAGCCCTTTGGAATGTGGAAGGAGCATTGCATAAGCCAAAAGGTAAAACTCGATAGGAAAATGTTCCCCAAGGACAAGTAAAAGTAGTTTTGTCTTGGTCTTCAGGGGCAATTTGAATCTGATTGTATCCACTGAAGCCATCCAGGAAAGAAAATAATTTCTTTCTTGCCAAAGTGTCTAATACTTGGTCGATGAATGGGAGAGGGAAGTGGTCTTTTTGTGTTGCTTTATTTA
>APFE030760284.1:57424-84775 GCA_000404065.3 Pinus taeda | reverse complement strand
TATTTGCAACAGAGGTAATAGGTATTGTATGATCATGTGTATCTTTAAGAGGATCTTCTTCTAATTCACTAACAAATGCTGCTTTTGTCATATGACATTGTGTGTGGGATGTGAGTTCAGTTTGACTAATGAAATTATTAATGGCATCGTCTTCTGTTTGGTATTTGAAATCAAGTGCCTCTTGTATAGTTAATGGAGATCTAATGTTATCAGTAAGGTATGATACAGGGTGCCTATTAGTTTTGACTATTGTGACACTTGGTTGCACTGGAGGATATAGAACTAAGTTCTTGATATCTGTTCCTCTGGTTATAATCATATTTCCTTTCCAACAGCCAATACAGGCATCGGTAGTGGCGAGCCAAGGTCTACCTAAAATCAATGGATGTCCATCAAGTCGGGTTTTGGGATTTATTATCAGAATCAGTTGGATATTCCCAGGAGTCAACAGAGACCATGACATCATGTAGTGTGTCCTCTGGCCTAACCACAGATCGGTCAGCCAATTCTAGCAAGGTAGAGATGGGTTCTACAGATGTAATGCCTAGCTTTTGGCAAGTAGTGGTTGTTAAGATATTGATTGCAGCTCCTAGATCAACTAAGGCATTGGACAAGGTCTGACCATAAATTTGGACAGTTACTATTGGGTTTCCTGGCTCTTCGTATTTAATGGGTATTTCTTTTCCTGATAATAAGTTAGATAGAGTGCTGACTACTTGGACTCTTGGATTTTTTTTTATATTCCTCCTTGGTTTCTTTATGCACAATTATTTGATAGTTTTTGCATATATTGGGATGTCTTGAATGGCTTGGAGGAATGGAATTTTTATGTACAAATTTTGTAATTCTCCCAGAATGTCAAAATCTAGATATTGTATAGGTTGAGGTATGACTAATCGTTCTGGGAACGGGGGAGAGGATGTGGTTTCTTGTTTATGAGTTTGTTGTTTATTCACATCCTCTTCTTGTGACAGATGTTCTCTAGGTAACTGATTTTCAACCTGAACTATCTTATCTCCCTCGGTTTAAATATTACGGCCAGATCTTAACTGAAGATCATTACACTCCCTCAAATCGGCTCCTACTCCTGGTGTTTCTATGATTTGGATAAATTGGACCGGTTTGTTATTGGGATTGGGGTTGGGTTGGGCTGGGCGTTGCGGTCTCATATTAAACTGGGGATTTTGTTGTAAGGCTGGCAGTGTAGGTTGAGGGAGAGGAATGGTTCCTACTAGCTGATGCATTGGTCTCTGTCAGTTTGTCTACCAAACTGAACTTTGTGAAGTAGGGGGAGTCCATTATGGTGGGTATGGGTTGCTTTGCCAATATGGTGGGGTATAAAGAAGATTCGGCCAAACAGATTGGCTTCCCTGATTCAGCCATAGTTTTGAGGAAGGAAACGACTGTGGTGACCAGTTTGGAAATGGGGGTTGGAATTGACTTTGCCACATATTATACTATTGAGCATTATACTACAGAGGCTGAAAAGAAGAAGTTGGGTCTGGGAACATACCAGATTGTCGCAGTTGCCACTGACCGCTCTGGTTGAGCAAATATACCGATTCTGGCTCTTCTTCTACTTCCTTATATACTGCTTTCAATCCAGGAAGTGAGGGACAACTCTCCGTAAGATGATCTTTTGTGCAGATGGCACATGTTTGGACTGCATCTAGTGGACACTCCTTATGGCTATGCTTCTTCTTGCATCTGGGACAGAAGATTGCCAAATTCTGTTCTACCTCCATTTGCTTCTGTTTGGCCTGCATAATATCAAGTTGTGTAGTTAGTGTCCCTAGTATATCAGTTTTAAAATTTTCCAATAAATTTCCAATTTCTACACGTGTTACTCCTTCTGTTGAAATTTTATTATCTCTTACAAACTGATCATGTTCTGCTGGTTTTACTCTTGTACTGCCTCTTGAGCTCCTGATACATAAATCAATAATGTCAGCAAAACTTTCTTGATAAATATCTCCTTTTCCCATAATGTTTAATTTTTCGATCCATTGTTCCTTCATGCCCCTTATTAATGTTGTTTTCAACACATTATTAGGTAAAGGCAGTGATGCATAAGGAGATCTTTGTATATTATATTGAAAACATTCCACATACTCCTCTAATGTTTCGTTTGGTCTAGCTATCATTTGGATTATTTCGTCCTTCAGTTCTCTAGACCTGCAATAGTCCTGATATTTTTTTAGAAAAGATTCTTTTATTTGATCCCAGTTATTTATAACCCCTCCACCTAATCCCATAAACCATCTTAAAGCAACCTCTTTTAGTGTAGAGGGAAATAGTTTCAGTTTCTGGGGGTCGATGGTGTAATCATATCCCCTGCACAGTACATCAAATTCAAATAAAAATGCATCCGGGTCTTTTGATGTAAGACCATGGAATGTAGGGATATGTTGAAGAGGGATTTCTTTTATAGGCGCATTTGCTGCAGAATCCACTATGGGGTATTGTAATGTAGAGGTTTGAGTGTTTGGATGGTTTTGAGCCATTGGGTCGAATATATGCCAATAACCTTTTGGAATATCTAGGAGGGTATTCCTAGGTTGAGAGGGAATGGCTTTAACATGAATAGTTTTAATAGCACTTCCTCTATCTAGGATAATGAGAGTGCCTAATGTCTGAGGAGATTGAGTTTCTTCAAAGATGATTTTTGCAGCACTCCCCTTGTCTGGGTTGTTCATTGGTTGAGTTGTCTCAAGAGGAGATCCTGGTTCCTCGGTTTCCCCTGTCTCTCCTCCTCCTTCACAAAGATTACTGAGATTCCCTTCCTGCAATATTTCTGGAGTAGAATTTTCAATTCCTTGAAAGTCCCGCTCTTCAGTTTGACTATGCACCTTAGCAAAGGCTACAGATGGTGATCCTGTGGGCTGAAGGGAACTAGTAGATTGTTCATAAATGACTTTCTTGGGTCCTAGTGAGGGCTGAGACTTTGATTTCTTGTAGATTTCGTCTATGAAGGTTGATCGACCAAGGGTCACCGGCCCCTTAGCTTTTTCTAGCTTGGGTAGAGGTTTGGAATTTTTTTCTGACTTTTTCTGCTTAGTCATGCACTCAAATTAACTACTAAATCCTACTCAAACAAAACAACAGAAAATCTGTAGGAAAGTTGGCAGAGGAGCAGGGCTTTTACATGCTCCACACGTAGGTTCTTACCTTTTGTTTTCAAAACCCAATTCTTCCCTAGCAGGTTCATACACTACTCTGAAAAAAAGAACAAATCGCTACACTCTTTCCCTGGCAACGACGCCAAAATGTGGAGCTATAAAAAGGGTCTCTTTCACCTCTAATTACCTCACATTAATATGTCAATCCAATAACATTTTGTTATTTCAAAGAGTGTCTCAGTCTGAGGCTATCATTTGCCAGAGTAATGCTAGTAGCACAGTGTTTGAAAATACAAAAGTAAACGGATGCTTGTTTACATCTTAACTACTTCAAAAGATTAAATCACACATTTAGAAAACTAAGCAATTTATCAGTCAAGGGTTTGGTAGCAATAACCCATCCCTTTTGAAACTGATGGAAAAGGAAATCAGAGAACAGATTGTGGGTCTGGGAGCCGGACAGTAGATGTCAATGCTCACTACAGCCTGAGATCGTTCTTCACACTAATAACAAGAAATGGAACGACATATAAGAAATGGAACGACAATTAAGAAATCGAACAGCAATTAAGAAATCGAACAACAAATCTAAAATGGAACATCAAACCTGAAATGGAACAACAATTAAGAAATAGAATAGCAACTAAGTTTAACAAACAATAACGTCTTAGTCTATCAGATCAAATGCATTAATCGTAAGCTACAGGAATCAAACGACAATCCTTCACTCTTAAGAATGGATTGAATAACACACACAAATGGAACAACACTGATTACTGATAACCGCTTGAAAACCATACGTACACACAGCACACTTAAATAGTAATCTGATCTAGTGATCACCTTAGTTAGAAAGAATACGACTGCATTTCAAGATAGAACAACATTACTCATAAATCCAACAATCGCATAGAACATAACTTCCAAGATGAATTTCGTAATGTTAATGAACAAGTGCATAGCACAAAGGCTTTGTAATGGAACAACAACAGTATTCTGTAAAGACTAGCAGTTATATCAACACCTAAAAGAGCAGTAATATGATGCAGAGTCAATACAATAGTTCTGTCTTTAAAAACCTTAATAAATTAAACATAACAGAGCATGTGATGTAAACTTATAAAACACATCAGATTACCAAATAACGTTGATAAGAAAACCACGCGGAAACCAAACGTAATGGTACAAGAGCAAGTGTCCTCCAGGATCAGGCCCTTAGCCTCCAGGGGTACACCGCTTGAAGTTATTCCAGCCTCAAAGATGAAATAGTAACCAAGTTTGTATTAATGCATAAAGTAAAATTACAGTAGAGCAGTTCTTAACAAGATTCAACGATCACAGTTTTGATCTTAAAATAAATTACATAAAAGCATAACAACATCTAACTCTCTCCCCGAGCTAACAGTGCTGCCCCTTTTATAAGGGTGACGACGGAGATATCTAAGTGCATAAATAGATAAAACAGCGGTCCCTCAGGATGGATTCGTCGAACCGTTAGTCCTCAGTCATTTCTTTTCTTTCCTGCACCAAGCTGATATCTCCACTTCCTTTCTCGGGCTGATTCGCTTTGATCTTGTTTGCATACGGTCTCCCGTCGAAGGGACAGCGGTTAACCCGTCCTTGTCTTTTCCTTTGGAACGATAAATTCTCATTTTTCCTCTGTCCTGCATAAGGAAATGACAATTGTCAGCATTTTCATTTTGCATATTAATCCCACATTTTTTATTACAATTCTTTATCATTTTCCGAGTTCATGATGCAAAAAGGTTTGTAAATTCTAATGAAAATACGTTGAAATAATCATCAAAAACATACCTTCTTTAGTACTCCACAAACTTCTCCACTGCAAAGTCAACCATCCACTCCTCCACTTCATATCATTTTCCATCAGTCCACCGGTACTTCCACATCTCCTTCTCAATCATCTGGAGTCGTAATATCCTCATCTTCTCAACCGCAGGGATCATTTTCTGCACTTTCCTCTATTAGTAGTTCAGCGATGGCCCAATCTCCATGGAATAACCCAGGGGTAGTATTAATGTCTGCACCCTTGATTCAGCTACCGGCCCATCCTAAAAAATGGCTTCCTAAGTTTAATCCTGAATCAGGAATGCTAGCGAAAGAACATATAAATAACTTTATGCTATCCATTAATCTCAATGGAGTTACCAACAAAGATGCTGTCGTATGACTTTTTCCTTATACTCTTGAAGGAACAGTCGGATCATTGTATTTTTCATTACCATCTGGATCTATCACTAGTTGGGATATCTTCCAAGAACAATTCCTTATTAAGTTTGGTGATGATAGGTCTATGGAAACATTGATCAACGACCTTTCTAACCTTAGGGCCGAGTCAAAAGAACCTATCAAAGATTTAAATTCACATTTCAATAAACTGTTAAACAAAATTCCTACTGCTTCCAAGCCTAGCGAATAAGTGCGAAGTGAATGGTACATCACTGCTTTACCATCAAACATAGCAATCTTTGTTGACAGGGCTAACAAAACAACTTTAATAGAAAATATGAAAGAATCAATAGCAGTAGAGAAGCGTATTATTGCCCTAGAAAAGAAAAATGCGATAGAAGAACAAAAATCCAAGAAGGTTACTTTCAAGGAAGATCCCAAGAAAAAGCAATCAAAAGATCCATTCGACTTAGAAGGATTGCAAAAAGTTTTGAAGACCATGTCTAACGAAATGGTCGACATTAAGAAACAAGTGGCAGAAACTTCTTCTAAAAAGCCATACAGACCTTTTAAAAGAAACCCGCCAACTGATTCAAAGCCCCCAAATGCTATTACAAGTGCTGAATAAGAAGAAGAAGAAGATGAAATCGCTACTGAAGAACATACCGATGAAGAAGAAGTTGTAGACTTACAAGGTATGTGGGATTTCATCCTCCCAGATGAAGAGGATCAAGAGGCATCCCCGGTTAGCACTCGAAGTAGAAATCAACTTGATCCTCCTCGACCTACCCCTAAGCCAAAGAGCGCAAGCTCAATGACTAAGGATAAAGTTGCAACCAAGAAAAAGACACCTAAAGCGACTCAAACCAGCCCAGTCCAAACAGATTCATCAACTCCATCTAAAACGCTGATCGTTTCGGATGAAATGGAGTACAATATCATCGAAGATATGAAAAAGACTAGGGCCAATATCACTTTTTACGAATTGAGAAAGTTAAAACACCAGCAAAATATACTCTTGAAAGAATTACATGTTGTAACAGTTGCACCTTTGCCTGCCGCTGTAATTTCTCAAGCTTCCCATGACATGGGAAGACCTCCAACTAATGTGATCAATAAATTTGACCCAAACGACATCACCTTAATTGGAGGAATATCGAGATCTCATACTCCCCCATTTCTTCTTATTTATGAAATTTTCAATAAAAAATTGCATAATTGCTTAGTGGATTCTGGAGCTTCATCGAATATTTTACCAAAGTCAATATGTGCAAAATTGAACGTTTAGCTGCAAAAATCTATTGTGCGCATAGTTCAGCTAGATCGATCGCAAGTCGAAGTCGTTGGCGAATTAAATCAGGTTACCATAAGGCTGTCATCCAACCCAAAGGTATGTCAAGTTGTTTAGAAACTTTTTGGCGAAATCACATAATTGATCATTTGTCGACGCGTTTCGAACCAACTAGTGTGGTTCATCGTCAGGACAAGTTGATCAATTATGTGATTTCGCCAAAAAGTTTCTAAACAATTGCTATGGATCACAGAAGTCTAAATTCCTTGGTATGTCAAGTTATCGGAATTTTAGTTGTTGATATTCCAGAATTTTATGGCTTAATTCTTAGCAGGGATTGGTCAGAAAAACTTCATGGATACTTTGCAACTGACTGGTCGCACATGTGGCTCGCTTACAATGGTAAACCAAATCAAATAAAAGTTGAGCGAGAAAGACATCAGAAATTCATTGGCAACTACTCAATAGATTCTTTCCTTGGAAAATTTAATGCTCATACTTCACCCTACTTAGAATATTCTGTTTTATCTCAAGTAGAAAATTTCTCTGTGACAGATAGTTCTAAATGTATTAATTTTATAGATAGTCCTGTAAATAAATCTTTATTTTGGAAGTTATTTTTTGACGGTTCTAAATCTAATGAAGGAGAAGGAGCAGGATGCATGTTAATCACTCCAGAGGGAAATAAAACTATGCTAACTTGTAGACTCTAATTTTATTGCACCAATAATACCGCGGAATACGAGGCTTTAGTCCAAGGGTTATACAAAGCAATCGGATTAGACGTCAAATACCTTCAAGTTTTCGGAGATTCTGAAATTGTAATCAGACAAGTATGTAATACTATAGATTGTTTATCAGGTCATTTAAAACATTATCAATCTTTAGTTCAAGATCTGACTAAACACTTTATAGAATTTAATATTTCGTCAATTCCTAGACTCCAGAATGCTAATGCAGACCTCTTAGCCAACGTAGCTTCCAAGCTCATTCCTTCAGAAGATTTTAGCCCTGATCGATTTTCAATTGAATTCATTTTTAGACCCTCAATTCCTGATAACATTACCAATTGGAGGGATTTCAATGACGATCCTAATATTGTGAGTTTCCTCACATCTTAAGGATCCTACACCAATCAAATAATCGATGAAGACCAACATGACCAACAATTGCAGCAAGATAGCATTGATAATGCTATACCTAAGTCAGTAGTCAAGTTAGAAGACCTTTATGATTTGAAAGATCGGTTTAAAATATCTACCAATTCAAAACTCCAAAGTTCAACTTTGAACTACAAATTAGTAAATCTAGGAACTGATACCAAACCATAAAATATCAACCTAGGCCTTGGTCTAGCTCCTGAAGAAAAATTAGCACATATTCATCTCTTGAGACAATACAAAAGTGTCTTTGCTTGGAATTACCATGAAATCAAAACATATGACACTTTCATCATCCAACATACTATTCTAATGATAGACGATGAGAAACCTATCCAATAGAAGTTGAGAAAGATCCATCCCAACCTAGAAAACCAGATAAAATCTGAACTCAATAAGTTATTGAAAGCCAAAATAATTTTTCCCGTTCGACACTCCAAATGGGTTTCCAATATGGTTCCCATTAGAAAGAAGAACGGAGACATCAGAATCTGTATTGACTTTTGAAATCTTAGTAAAGCCTACCAAAAGGATAATTTTCCTTTGCCTCCCATGGAAGAAATACTACAGGCAGTCGTGGGATCAGAATTAATGTCATTCTTGCATGGATTATCAGGGTACAATCAGGTGTTGGTACATCCCGATGATCAATTGAAAACCACATTCAGAACTAAACGGGGCACATATGCATATCAAAAGATGCCATTTGGTCTGATCAATGATGGCGCCACATTTCAGAGAGCCATGGACACGCGTTCAAAGGTTTAGTTAACAAATCAATGGTAATTTATTTGGATGACATAACTATATATTCCAAGAAACCAAGCAGTCATCTTAAAGATTTAAAACAAATATTCCAACGTTGTCAAAGGTATGGAATTTCACTTAACCCAAAAAAATCTTTTTTCGCATTAAGTGAAGGAAAACTTCTCAGATTCATAGTGTCAAAATCTGGAATTAACATTGATCCTGACAGAATCAAGGAGATTTCTAAAATACCCCTACCTCACAAGAAGAAAGCCATGCAATATTTTCTTGGCCGGATTAAATTTGTAAAGAGATTCGTTCTAGATTTTTCAAGAATCGTGTCCCCTTTACAAGCAATGATTAAAAAGGACTCAAACTTTAAATGGGGCCAAGATGAATATGAGGCATTCAATTTGATCAAACAAGCAATTGTGAACGCTCCATCTTTAACAACTCCAAATTTTTCCGATCCTTTTATTTTATACACATTTGCCTCTGATAAATCATATGATGCGATACTCACTCAAGAAAATCAAGAAAAGAAGAAGCCCCAATTGCTTTCTTCAGTTCAAATTTACAAGGGGATGAGTTAAATTATTCATATGTGGAGAAACAAGCTTACGTTGCTTTAAAAGCAATTAAATATTTCAGACCCGTTCTACTCAAAACCCATATGAAAATCATAGTACCATTTCCAACGGTAAGAAATATTTTAGTACAAAAATATGTGGGTGAGAAAAGAGCCAATTGGGTTACTCCCTTACAGGAATACGATGTAGAAATAAAACCAGCAAGTATTGTAAAAGGTCAAGGCTTTTGCAAAATGCTGGCCGGAGCATCGCTTATGTCCGAAATTCCATCTGCAGAGATACAAATGTATGAGGTAAGCCTAAACGATGTTGAGTCAATATACGCTGATATCATTTATTACTTAAAGAATGGATATGCTCCTTCAAACCTCGATCATACCAAGAAAAGAGCTCTAAGGCTGAAAGCCAAACAATATCAACTCGTGAACAATGTTCTTTTTAGAATAAATTATGATTATGTTCTCCTTAGATGTCTTGAGAAATCTGAAGCTGAAAAAGTCTTGCAGGAACTCCATGATGGGCCAGCAGGTGGACACTATGCTGGAGACGCTACCTCTCATAAAATCTTACGTGCAGGCTATTACTGGCCCACATTATTCAAATACTCACATAACTATGTGAGAAAATGTCAAGTCTGTCAAACCGCTGTCGGGAGACAAAAGAAACCATCCTTGCCACTACAACCGGTCAACATTGAGCAGCCTTTCAATCAATGGGGATTGGACATAATAGGTGAGATCGTTCCTCACTCTTCTAAACAACATAGATATATCCTTACAGCAACAGATTACTTTACTAAATGGGTAGGAGCAGTTCCACTCAAAACGGCTAATGCTGAACATATCATCGAGTTCATAGACCAGTTCATAATCACCAGGTTTGGGTTGCCTTCTGCTTTAATGTTTGACAATGCATCATATTTTTTTGGTAATGCAATCACTGAATTTTCACTCAAAAGGGGTTTTAAGCTTAAATACTCCACCAATTACTATCCACAGGGGAATGGATTAGTTGAATCTACAAATAAAAATATAATCAGAATTATTAAGCGAACCATAGACCAAAATCATAAAAATTGGCACAAGTCTTTAATATATGCCTTATGGGCAGATCGAATAATGCAGAAAGCCTCTATCGGCACTTCTCCATTCAATTTAGTTTATGGGAAAGAAGTGGTTCTTCCCACTCATTTAGCAATTTCCTTTCTGTCCTTAGTTCAATATATTGATGAAGTACCAACTTCCTCCTTACAGCCAAGGCAAATGGAAATAATTAAGTTAGAAGAACAACGAGAACAGACCCAAAAAACTCACGCTCATCATCAAGCATTAGTAAAAACCTCTTTTGATTCAAACATGATGACCAAAAAAGTCTTTCATACAGGAGATCTAGTTTTAAAATGGGACAAGGCTCATGAGGAAAAAGTGAAACATACAAAATTCCAACGAATGTGGCTTGGCCCTTTCCACATCATAGAAGTAATAGGTCCGTCCACTTTTATGTTGTAGGATTTAACAGGAAAAAGAGATTCTTAACCTGTTAACGGTCAGATCCTCAAGAAATATTTTCCATAGGAGATCTTTTTTCTAGTTTTTAGATTAGTTTATTTCCATAATAAAACTGGTTGTAAATTGTTACATTTGGAATTCACGAAAAAGACACAAATCCTCTTTTAGATATTGTTTTTTCACTTGTATAAATAGAATTATTTTAGAAAACTGATCGTTATTATTGAAAGACACAGTTAAAGAGTCTAGACCTAGAAATGACACTAGTTTCAACTTGGAAAATTTTGATAAAAGATAACCTTTAGTGGGAAATTGTTTTATATCAGTCTAATGAAAGGTACCAATAACAAAAATGAAGATTCTCTATAGAAAAGCTCTTTCCAAAAACTCTACCATTGTTGTCCAGAGCTATCTTAAGGAAACAATGACTTCCTCCCAACCTAGGAAACTACAACGCTCAAAGAATGATCCAATGATACACTTTAAATTAAAGAGTAAGAGGTCTCATCACGAGCTGGCTTATCATGATCATAGATATTATACCTTTCTGACTTTGCTAATACTGCATACCACAACAGGGCAATGACTCAAGATTGTTGCAATCAAAAGACAAGGGGTCTCATCACGAGCCAGCTTGTTCAACAAATCTATAAATCAAGTGAATGACTGTGTCATAAATTGGCTATCAAACCAAGACATTGTTCTTTAAAGGTAAAAAAGAAAATGAAAGCAATAAGTGTGGATATGGATTTCTCTTTGAAAATTGTATATTTCTCTAAGTAGGATACAGGATCATTGTTGGGTAACAGGTAACCCTATCGGGGCTATGAACGCCTGCTGGCAGCAGAGGCTCTACCTATGACAAATGAGCATATTCAAAACTGATTTATAGAGAAGACTTTATTTTTATCTTTATAAACCAAGTAATGACTGATGTAGACACAAGGAATAGCTTGAGGGAGTAAATAATCAAAGTTGAAAATAAAGAAACAAAATATCATTAATAGGCAAAAGCATAATGTACTTAGTCTTTCTATAATAAAGTTTAACTTTCTGGAAAATTTTATGTTTTGGAAGTTTAGAAAATTCAAAGAAAAGCAGAGATAACTGGTTCTTCCAAGTGAATCGCCAATTGTTGTGGCCAGCAACAACCCCCCTTCTTATTTAGTACTAGTAATAACACTAGATAAGTGGGGGCCCTTAGTCAAAAAATCTAAAAAATGAATTAGTGCTTGTATTTCCTTTTTTAATAAAACTTACCATCATAAACTTAGGAAAATACCTTCGAAAAATATAGAAAAAGCTTAAGTTTCACGATAAGGTAAGTTAAAATCATTCCTTAAGAAAAATCACATCACAAAAAGGATAATGGGAAACCCCCTTACAAGCTGAATTTCGAGATTGCGAGATTGCGATGCGAGACTACATATTAAAAAATATATATCGTATCGCATGCATCAAAAACCGCTTACGCTGAAAAATCTTAAATGTCGATATGCGATGGCACATATCGCAAAATCGCATCTCGCAGAAAACAATTTAACAGAAAATTGTCATATGTCATGCTCTTGCGATATTACGATAGAACGACAGAACGGTATCATGAAAATGCAAGACAGCGATCTGCGATATTGCGAAGCAAATCGCAAAATGGCTTCATCGCGAATCTTTCAGGCTCATTATTCGAGAAAACTTTTTCCATGAACCGAGACCTGGTTATGCGATTTAATGCTAATTAATGAGTTAGTTGCCAGTTGTTAATGAAATATGGTTTTGTGCTTATCAAAGAGTTAGTTCACGTAAGGTGGTATAATTTTTATGTCTTCGGCATTTAAAAATCTTTCCCATCACCTTTCCTTACCATTACTCTCACCTCATTTGTAAACTGCGGGAATGAAGAACAAAGAACTATACAGAGCAATATACAGGATATCATGGGAAAGAAAGGCAAAGCTCCAAGCTTTAAAGACAAAGAAATGACACCCTTATATATAGACACGGCCTGTAACAGAGATGCTAGTATCATGACTTGGGAAGGCATGTATAATTTACTTGAAGAAGAAAATCCCAAGGTGACGGAGGTTACGGCTACTGCTGGTTCACAGGGGCCTTCCGAGGCATCAGTTGCAGATTTAGCTTGTTCATTCTTGCACCGGATAGCGGCAAGGCCCAAAATTCTCCCTTACACAGATATGGTTAAATGGGTACTAGATAGCGCTAACATTCAAAACAGACAATGTAAGACTCCAGGTCAAGAACTTACAGAATTACTATTTTCACAAAATTTTAGTTTTACATCCACTAAAAGAAAGCCCACAAGAGGAGAAAATTGCACCAAGGAAGCCCGGATCGAGAAACGGAGGTAGTTTTCGATAATCACGCATCGCTGGGTAAAACTTCTTGAAATGGAAAGCCTCTAATTTCTCAGTTACCTGTAAGCCCAAAAATTCAGAAAAAGAACGGTAGAGGTAAAAAAGTAAAACTTGAATCCTAAAACCAGCAGTAATTGTTTGAAATATCTTCAATATGGTATGTACATAAGTACAACAATTGCAAGCAGACTAGAGACAGAAGGCTCAAGAAAAGGCAGAATCAATCAAAAGATTAACTAAGTTGAATTGGGATTCTTACTGGGCTTATTTGGTAAAACCACACGGCTAGTGTATGACCCTCAAATGTATCATCAATTCTGCCGAAAAGATGGCCCCAGTTCTTGCTGATTCCGTTTTCGTAAGACAGTTGAAGTCTGAAGTCAGCCAACCGACCCTACTCAAGCAAATGCTGAATGCTTGCGATTTCAAGGATTAGATACAGAAATAGTTAGTTGTTAAGTTTATATTCAATATTAGTATTAATTTTGCTTTATTTTTTCCTAGAAAACGGACGGTCATTTAAACCGTATCCTACATTTTTGTAGTAATTTATTTTTAGATTTAGTTAGTAGTATTTAAACCCTTCTCATGCATTTAGAGAAGGGTCCAGAAATTTATCAAAAACTTGTCCTCAGAACATGCACTTTTGCACCCTCCGACGAGTTTTTGATGAATGAATGGAACAAGATTTATTGATATATGCATTTAATATCTGCTACTGATGATGCACTTCTGTACTCTTAGTGGATGTTGGATTAAGAAGAGATAAATCATTATTGCTTGAAGCTCATGAGTAGAACTAGTTATAAATGGTACTTTTATCTCTTAACTACTTTTGCCTCTGTGTTAAAGTGATATTCATGTTCAGTAGTTTATATATTAACGTGTGAATGCCTGAGTTATCATTTGGCACTTTTGTATGGTGATAGCTATTTATTTAGGCTTAATGTATGAGTAGCTTATTATGCGATATGTTTTTCACAACTGTTTTGTCTAACTTCTTATATGAAGTGGTTTATCTATATTGAATTCTTTTCTCATAACAATTGAATGATCTTTATTATCAATTGTTATCTGAAATCTTTTTAGATCGCATAACAGAAGGATTAAACCCCGGGTTAGTGTAGATTTAGATATTTCTGTTTATTAGAATACAATTGCATATCATTATATTAGAGTTAGAATTAGAGAATCTCGCTTAGGAACTTTTAGGAAAGAAATATCAATCCTTCACACACACACATAAATTGGGAAACTGGTCCCATATCCCCAGTCACACCCACTATACCAAACGAAAAAGGAGTTGCCAACCAAGGTCCGGACCGGGTGGGTATCCTCCTTGTTGTAGACCCGATTTTCGGGGCTTCAACAGGTCCCTAGTAAACTATTAATGAAGTCCATAGAGATGACTTCCCACTTCCATTTTGGAATTTGTATCGGTTGTAGCATACATTTTGAATTTTTCTATTCAAATTTAACTTGTTGACATTCCAAGCACTTGGAAATGTATAAAACAACTTTTTTCTTCATTCTAGCCCAATAATAATTCTTTCTTATGGTTGTTATCATTTGTCCATTACTTTGGTGACTAAAATAAGTCCTTTTTATGGAGTTCATTCATTATGAGCCTCTTCAAGGATATTGAATTGGGTATAGTCTTCCCTTGTACATCAATAAGTTGTATTTTTTTAACTAACAACCTTTTCCCTTTGTTTTTTTGGGCTCTTTCTCCAAGCATTCCTTTACATACTTGAAGTTATCATTACCTTGTATGGCATCTTTGATTATTTCCTTTATATATGATTTATATATATTGATTTTTTCCATATGTGTTGTCTACATGCAACAATTGAGTGCATCTACTGCTCAATTTTCCTTTCCTTTAATGTGTTATATGTCAAAGTTAAACTCTTAAATAAGAGTCATCCACCTACCTTGCCCAACACTCAATTGGAGATGATCAAACATGTATCTCAAACCATTATGATATGTCATTAATATGAACTTTCTCCAAAGAAAGTAATGCCTCAATATTTTTAAAGCATGCGCAATGGTCACAAGCTCTAAATCATGCATCACATAGTTCTTTTCATGCTCATTTAATTTCTTAGACACATAGTTGATCATGTCCCTCCTACAGGAGAACCCCACAAATTCCTTCCTTGCAATCATTGTTATAAACTGATAATTCCTTATTTGGATTCACAATATTTAGGATGGGCACATTGGTCAAGAGGTGCTTTACCTACTAAAAACTTGCTTCATATTTTGCTAAACATAAATATCTCACTCCCTTTCTTTTAGAGAAGTGATTCGATGGACAATATTTTAGAAACCTTGAATGAACCTCCTATATTATCCTACCAACCCCATAAAGGATCCTACTTCTAACACATTTAGAGGGGTAGGAAATTCCATGATTTCCTTCTCGAGATCTATTGCCACACCTTCTACTAAAATGACATCACCCAAATAGAGTACTCGTGCTTAAAAGAAATCACATTTATTAAACTTGGCATATAATTGGTGCTCTCTTTGAACCTACAATACCATCTTGAGATGTTCTTCATTCTCCTCCTTGGTATTTGAATACTCTAAGATGTCATCATCAAAAAGCAGTATAAATTTATCCAAATACATGTTGAGGATATTGTTCACTAGGCACATAAAGGTAGCTAGCTCATTTGTAACTTCTAATAACACCACCACAAACTCACAATTCCCATACTTGGTACTAAATGAAGTTATATGTATATCCTCATCCTTGATCATGACTTAATCATATCCAAGCCTCGTATCTATCTTTGAAAATATTTTGGTTCCTATTAGTTGATTAAAGAGGTCATCAATTATGGGAAATGGGTATTTTTTCTTAATACTCATCTTGTTTAGTTGTTTATAATCAATTTATAAAATGAGGGAACCATATTTATTTTTAACAAATAATGGAATTTCTCCCAGTATAGAGACATTGGGCCTAATTATATTATCCCCACTTTGAGTGGGACAATTATGTTGGTGCTCATTCGTTATTGAAGCATTGAACTTGACACTTTTTCTAGATTTCTTACAATAGGATGACATAGACCATTTATTCTTGGATCTAGCTTTATCTTTCTTCTTTGATACTACCTAGGACTTATTATTATGCTTTGACTTATCATAATAGTATCTATCCTTCCTAATAGTGTCATCAAATGTTTTTCATTCATCAAACTCATTGCAATGTTTATAGGATTGTTTTAGTTTTCTGAGAAATAATTATATCCTCAATTTCTCATAGTTGATATAAGGAACATACCTTAGCAACTCTATTAACCTATTTATATAAGAATCCATCATGAGTTATCTCAATATGTGCCCATGGAACTCTCTAATCTTTCCATCATAATACTTTTCATATAGGTATTTTTCTCTAAATTATCTTTCAAATTGTCCACATGTCATCTTATTTTCATCAATGACATTTACATTCTTATGGTCCTCCCACCAAATTTCAGTCATTCCTTTTAAGTTGAACATGGCTACTCTAGCTTTAATGGGTTTAGAGTAATTTTGTACCATGAAATATTTCTTCAACCCTTGCCACAAGCATTTGCCTCCTCATTCATCCTAGCTTCGCCATCAAAAGTAAATGGATTTTCTTTCCTAAATTCCTTAGGCAAATAAATCCTTGTAGACCTCTCCTTCCTTTCCTTATCCAATCTTGACCTAATTGCATTGCTTGACATTTTTTCTGAGCTACATGTTTTCTCACTAGAGGTGTCTATTGAAGTGTGTTTATTATATGTGTCTTTCCTAGCACTCGTATGACTCTTCCTTTAGGTACCTCTCCCTACATTTATAATACTTGGTCCATGTTTCTAAATTTATAATAGGATTATTACCTTTTGTAACTATTTTCAACCCATATGGCTAGAAGTTGGTCCATGATGTATCTACCTTTGTATATTTAATAAACTTTGCAATATCACTACATTGATCTCAACTTGCTTCTATTTTTCTCTCATGATCTATTTATTATCAACTTTAGAACTCTAAAGTCCAAAATTAAGACTTCTCATTGTCTTAACCAAGTCTAGAGAGGTTTCACAAGCCTTCCTCTCATCTAACTAACCATCTCTAATATGTGTGTCCTCTCCATGCTATACTATATACATAGTTACCGATCAAACGAGAAAATTACCAATTACTCATTTTTTGAGGGAGTAAAAAAATACCCACTTTTGAAAAGTGGTGATTTCGAATACACCTTTTTTTAGCATATTTTTGGCACTTTAAATTTTCTTATGTATCAAGTATGAATTTTTTTTTTTAAATGTGAGTGATTTTCATGATGATTTTAAAAAGTGATCTGAAATGATCATAAACTAAATACTGATGTAGAGTTGACTAGCCATTAATGAGTTTGAATGTTAATTGAAAGCACAGAAATCGAGGAAAACTACTTGAATTGATCACTTTATGACAACTGATAAACCATAAGTAATATGCAAAACAAAAGTGAAAATAGTGAATACATAGATACACCAGACAACAAGATTGATTACGAAGTTTGTCCCTGATGGATTACGTCTCCGGGTCTGCTTTCAAGATGGGCGACCGTTTTTATTAGGAATGAGAAGAAGAAGTCGATTACGTAGTGATTTGGATAGACTGAACTTTCACAAAGGAAATTATGACCTCTGTCATCATATAGCTCTCTGAACTAGCTTTCCAACGTCGCTTACGGTTTCAAAATCCGACTCTGGATGCTCCTGAAACACTAAAACCAAAATGACCTCTATCCCTCCAGAACCTGCATACAAAAGCTTAAAACCACTCAAGCTATTCTTCAATGAGAAAAACTACCTCTTATAGGCCTGTAAGTACATTCAAACCTCCTTGACTGCATTTGAGGTGAATGAGCTGACTTTAGGGTTTGAAAGTGTTTGGTTTTGTCATGATTTGCCACCTTGGTTCATTAGGCCATGGTCTTCGAATTAATTTATAAAAAATAACAATATAAAACCCACTTTGCACCTCAGAATATCCCAGAACCACAAACGGTTTTGCTAACCGCACGGAGGAGAAATTGTTACATGTGAACACCGAATCCTGCGGTTTGTATGGTGGTGGTTCCACTGACTGTTGGCAGAGATGACTGTATGTGACAGCTTGTTGACGGTTTTGCTAACCCTGGCAGCCGGTCACATACTCATTTCCCCCTGGTCTTCTATGATGTGGTTAAGGACTATGGTTTAGATGCCCAATGACTTTTCCATTAGCTGGTCACATACCGCGGTTCCGACGCGGTCAAGGACTGCGGTTGGGCCTATTTTAATAAAAAATTGTAATGTTTTTTTATTTGAGTTAGGTCGAGAGCTAGAGTTAGGTTTGCAATGTTTTAATACATAGTTTTTAAATGCCATGGTTGGCATTTTTAGCATTAGGTTTTGTGCATTAGGGAATGGTGTTTAGCATAAGATTAGGGTTTATAGAACTTAGGCTTAGGGTAGCATAGGATTAATACATAGTTTAGAATTTATTTTTAAAAACCCATGTACAATTTTGTCAGAATGTGACGTTCACGAAATTCATCACATGATGATAATAAACCCATGCCAATCATCAACAAACTATGATATCAATCCTATGCCATGACGACAATCCAATGCACATCGTTGACTTCAGCTACCTTTGCAACGACAACTCGAACGATGAATCTATGCCATTGACAACACTAATATCGACACATCAAACCTACAAAGTCGAATGATAAAACACATGTTTTCGACCAAACCCTGGGGAACTGTCGATGAACTCAAGTCGACAACCAGGTGCTAAAACATCTCCACTGAATGCCATGAAAAAATACAAACATTACCTGAACAACCTGATCATAACCAACACTGTCGAAACTGAATTGAAGCGATGACGACACTAAATGACACCCATGAACACTGATTTCGACACTTTGAAAACTTGTGCAATTGGATTGACGGATCCTCCTGGATCATTCCTCTCCACTTGAAAGCTTTTGGACCACAAAAGTTTGACTAAACATTTAGTCAATGAGGGTATAACTCCCTCTCTTTCTACCTTGACCTGACGATGTACCAATACATTTGATAAATCACTTGCATGTGATGAGCCCGATGATGCTGACCATGATACCTTTCGATTTGGTGACCTTTTTCTTCCATCCATAGTATGAACCACTTGCGACGATGGGCAAACAACCTGTTATCAACTTGGCAATTGTATTCTTTCCACAAAGAATTGTGAGTTAGTGATTCAAAAACATCTTTGAAAATAGTATTTGTAGAACTTTGTTCAATACATGTGATGGGTATTAACAATATACTTTCTGGAATAAATAAAATATTCAAAGACTCCTTTGAATTTGACTTCATATCAATTACTTGACTTGATTTACTTTCCTGTTGACTGATTACTAAGTGAACTTGCTGCACAGAACTCATCCAGCTATGATGTAAAGATTGTTGCAACTTAGTTTGACTTTGGAAGTATCTAAGTAATTGTTGATTTACTTGAATCAATATTTCTTCATCTATTAATTGATATTTCCATTGGCTAACACTTTCACTTAATGCATTAGTTTTCAAATCATGATAAGGAAACTTTAGATCTACTTTTGAAAGTGCTTTGTCATGAAAACTTATAAACTTCCTCCCACTTGAAAAGGGGCTTCCTTACTTTTTAAAGCATGAAATGATGATGCATTACCAAAGAAATGTAATACTGAATTTCCCCAATACTGACGTGCACCCCTAAAACTGAAAATAAACATACCATCTGAAACCAGTCTCTGTTTAGATTCACATGTACCATTCCCTACAATACATTGTTGATGATGATAGTTTCTAGAATTCAATTGAATGAATGAATTGAGATTCATTATGTCTTTAAGAAGATGTTCATAGGACATTAAATGTATCTCATGTTGCTTATCCTGTTTATGAATAAGATTTCTTGGAAAAGAATTAACCACCTTGACCAATAGATCTATAAATTGAATCTCGCATTCCTAACAATCATCCTTATGTTTTTCCTTAATAGACATGAGTACATATTTACTTGAACTTATTAACTGCTTAACTTGATTTGTAACAACTAAATCCAAGTTTTATTTGACTTTATGTGCCCTAACAATAAATTCAACCCCTTCTTTCTTTAGGTGATATTTATGTTCTCTTCTGTAAAGCACTGCATCTCTATCATAAAGATAAGGACTTCCTAAGACAACTCCACATATGTCTACTGTGATCACATATAACTCCACATCATCAATTTACTTAGATGTAATTGCAAATTTTAACCGACACTACTTTGTGACATGTATCTAAGTTGATTTATTAATCCAACTTAATGGGTATGGTCTTGAATGATTCTGTGTCTCCAATCCCAATTGATTAACTATATGTTCATATATTAAATTTTCTTGTGATCCACTGTCAAACATTGTGTCAATATTTATATGCTTAGAAGTTATCTTTATGTGGAAGAGTTCAACTCATTTATCCTCATGTGGAGGATTTATGTTTGAAGAAGATACATTAGTTTTCGAACTTGAACCAGTATCAAAAGTTTTACATGTCATAACGATGGCAGTTATCCTCCTTTCATCACCTGAATCTGAACCTAGATCCTGCTAGACTACTACAATGGCCTTCTTTTCATCCTTTGCCTTAAGGAACCTTTTGGGCTTAAGTTCTAGATGAATTTTCCAGCATTTCGATTCATCATGACCGATTCTATGGCAATGAGAACAAGTAGGTCTTTCCTTCTGAGATATCGCCGATTTCTTTCTTTTCGAAATGTTCTTCCCCTTATTATCACTAGAATCTCTAGCTTCCAACCCTTTGGATGACTGAGATAAAAACTTGAATGGTCTGCCGCCTGATTCAATATGTATGTCTTAAACACACACCTCATCAAAATCATCAGGATTAAACATCAATAAAGTATGTTGCAAATATGAATGTAAACTGCCGACGTATTTTAACAAAGTTTCACGTGTATCCAATGAAATACCAAGCGCCAATGCTTTCTTTCTGAACTCCTGAGTAAACTCCTGAACACTCTACCCTTTACCTTGCCTCATATTCTACCAATCAATAACAACTTGCTGAATGTATCCTAAAGGATAGAATTGTTTCCTGAGAGCTTTAAAAAAATTAGACCATGAAGAGATGACTTTTCCTTTACACTTTACATCTAGCTGAGTTTTGCTTTCCCACCCAGATTAAAGTTGTTCCTCCCATTCTAAGTGTAGCTAGATGAATTTTAGTTTTATCTTTAGAAATGCTCTGAATTCGCCAATACACTTCTAACTGCTTTATCCAGTTATCTAACTTTTCAGGATTCATTTCGCCATCATAAACAGGTAACTCAAATTTAACATCAAGTTTCAAAAGAGATGTTTTCTTAGGCTTCCTTTCTATTTTAGATTCTACACTGGAAGAAGAATAAGAAGAAGAGGATGATGGAGGTGAAGGATTTTTATTATCCTTGACTTTACCTTTGTCCTTCTTCGATGCCTTTGAAGAAGAAGTTGCATCTCTCGCCTTCTTATCTTGTACAATTCCTCCAACATCTGCTGCATAGTTAAGAATGCCTGCTAAAATTATTCCTCACTCATCTTAGTCTCATTGTTTTCACCTGCATAAGGTCCTGACATGGTCGATTTTTTAACGACTCATTGCTTTCCAATCTCTGGATCGATCTGCTCAAGGATTCCTTCTCCTCTTTGCGACTTAGCCCTGGTTAACATTCAATGGCACATTCTACAAATGAAACCTACTCTGATACCAAATTATATGATCTGAAATGATCACAGACTAAATACTGATGTAGAATTGATTAGCCATTAATGAGTTTGAATGTTAACTGAAAGCACGGAAATCGAGGAAAACTGCTTGAGTTAATCACTTTACGACAACTGATAAACCATAAGTAAGATGCAAAACAGAAGTGAAACCAATGAATACACAAATATACCATACACCAATATTGATTATGGAGTTCATCCCTGATGGACTACATCTTCGGGTCCGTTTTCACAATGGGCGACTGCTTTTATTAGGAATGAGAAGAAGAGGTAAATTACACAGTTATTTGGATAGATTAAACTTCCACATAAGCAATTCTAATCTCTATCATCAGATAACTCTCTGAACCAGCTTTCCAATGCCGCTTACGGTTTCCAAATCTAACTTTGGATGCTCTTGAAACACTAAAAACAAAATCGCCTCTATCCCTCCAGAACCTGCATACAAAAGTTGAAAACCAGTCAAGCTATTCTTCAATGAGAAAAACTGCCTCTTATAGGCCTGTAAGTACATTCAAACCTCCCTGACTGCATTTGAGGTGAATGAGCTAACTTTAGGGTTTGAATGTATTTGGTTTTGTCATGATTTGCCACCTTGGTTCATTAGGCCATGATCTTCGAATTAATTTATAACAAACTAACAATATAAAACCCACTTTGCACCTTTGAATAGCCCAGAACTGCAAATGGTTTTGCTAATCATGCGGAGGAGAAATCGTTGCATGTCAGTACCGAATCTTGCGGTTTGTATGGGGGTGCTTCCACTGACCGTTGGCAGAGACGGTTGTATGTGACAGCTTTCTGACGGTTTGGCTAACCCTGGCAGGTCTGACATAGTTAGCGGCCAACGATTTATAACACGTAACCTCCACAATCCAAGACTGCCTGCTCACATGGCTTAGTTACCCCCGCACGGTTAAGGCTCATGGTTAGGTGCCCTGACAGATATCTCTTCAACTGGCCACATACTCATTGCCTTGCAGTCTTCTCCGATGCGGTTAAGGACTGCGGTTTAGATGCCCAACAGCTTTTCCATTAGCTGGTCACATACCACGGTTTCGATGCGGTCAGGGACTGCGGTTGGGCCTATTTTAATAACAAATTGTAATGTTTTTTAATTGAGTTAGGTCAAGAGCTAGAGTTAGGTTTGCAATGTTTTAATACATAGTTTTTGAATGCCATGGTTGGTGTTTTTAGCATTAGGTTTTGTGCATTAGGGAATGGTGTTTAGCATAAGATTAGGGTTTATAGAAATTAGGCTTAGGGTAGCATAGGATTAATACATAGATTAGGATTTATTTTAAAAAATCCATGTACAATTTTGTCACCATGCGACGTTTGTGAAATTCATCACATGATGACAATAAACCCATGTCGATCGTCGACAAACGACGATATTGATCCTCTGCCACAACGACAACCCATGCACATCGTTGACTCCAGCTATCTTTGCAATGAAAACTGAGACGATGAATCTATGCCACTGACGACACTGATGTTGACACATAAAACCTGCAAAGTCGAATGACAAAACACATGTCATCGACCAAACCCTGGGGAACTGTCGATGAACTCAAGTCGACAACCAGGCACTAAACCATCTCCACTGAATGCCATGAAAAACTATGAACATTACCTAAATAACCTGATCATAACCAACATTGTCGAAACTGAACTGAAGTGACGATGACAGAGAACGACACTCATGAACACTGATATCGACACTTTGAACACTTGTGCAATTGGATCGATGGATCCTCCTATATCAAAAAGTGTTGATGCAGCATCAACCCCTTTTTTTAGAGGGTTTATTTTTGACACTTTAAATTTTCTAATGTCTTCTTCTTCCCTAAGATATTTATTTTTAAGTGTATTTATGTATTTGTGTTTTTTATTTTTATTTTTTTCCAATTTTTTTGTAATGAAATTTTAATTTTTTCTCATAGTCAAAAAATAGCACAGGTCCAGAAGAAATAGAATTTGACTTTTTCCTGTAACATGACATAGTAAAGTTAAATTAACTTATACATAAATAAAAAAAATTAACGCTAATCAAACATACAATTTCAATGTCTTACCATGTAAGTTGAATCCTTGAGTTTGCTTTTCCCTTGAAGCTTGTTAATAACATTGCAAATTATGTGTCTGAATGAAATGTCATAAATCTCCAAAGTGGTGATGTTGTGATTTCTTGAAATCCCGTAACCACTTTATTAAGAGCTTGATAAGTATAAGGCTCATTATAATATCCAATGTCTGGGAAATTGAAACCATGAGGAACATATGCAATAACTAGGGCATATTCCCTTTTATGTATGAGTTTTGTAATGTCTTCACAATCACCTTGTATTATTTGATATTGGATAGTGTCGTACCCATTCCAAATGAAATGAGTAAGAGTAGGATCAAGTTCAACATTCCTAAGACGCTGGTTTCTCAGCCTTTCCAACTTAATTTTTTAATAAATCTTTTGAAAGTATTTGGTACTCCATCTACATCTTTAATGAAATAAAAAAATATATGTATAAGTAATAAAATAAAAATTACATATGAATAAAATGAATGTAAAAATCAACATACCCTTTTCAATGCAAGATAAAAATCTAAGTGTTGTTGTAGAGCTTGATTCTGGGTAGTTGCATACAACATCATCCCAACTCTCTTCTTCAACATTTTAACCATATGTTATTGTATTTTCATATAAATCTTATGATTAGTAAATAAAGTAAAAATTGTTAATATATTGATATGTATAAAAAATACTACCAATTACAATATGTTATATTTAAAAGAGAATTATAATCCAAGAAAAAAGTAAAAATAATTCAACAAATTTATTTTTGAAATTCAACATTTCGTCCAATGACAATTCACCTGATTTCACACGATATAGTACTAATTTGACTAGTTTTCCAGCCTTCACTCCTTGCAATGTTCTCCAAGGTGTGATAGTCATATCTTCTAGAAGTTTCTTCATTTCAGGACCTGTCTTACTGTTGGTACATATTATGGGTTTAGACTTTTTAACCTTATGTATTTTTATGGAAATATTATCCCACATGTCAAAAATATCATCAATCAATTCCCATAGCTCCCTAGTTCTAAATACCAACTTGAAAATGTTATCCATGCCTCTGAATAAATTTGAATTTACTTTGCCACCTTTTGAATTGATTTTATCCTCAACTTGATAACCTTTTTCCTTGCAACATTCTTTCCAAAACCTTAAACTGACTTTTGTCTTATCCCCACCACATTTTTCTACAAATTCATTATGAATAAATTCGTCCCTTTGAATGAAAGTCATAGACATTCTATACTCATTATCTGCATTATGACCCCATGCCAATAACTTTGCTTTGTTTCTATTAAACCAATATAAATGATTCATTTCACTGTTTCAAATAGAGAGTTATTGGGATAAACCTTGATCAATTGTCTTTTGGCCTCTACTAAATGGTTCCCTCCAATTACATAATATTTGTATTCAAAACATCATTTCCTATCAAATGCCTCTTTATTTGGAACTTAATTTGGATCAACGAGAACCACATAATCCACCACATGCGCATATGAATTGGACTTGAATAATTTTTTCAAATTATGGACATGTAGGTGATGTGCCTTTCTAATTTGATATTGAGATTGTCCTTCATTTTTCCTATAGAATTAGCTAACATTAAGTTGAAATGTTGTTGAGAAATGACAATAAGAAATTCTAGTTTAAATTTTAGGGGTCCAGTATGAGTTTAGATTGAGTTGTAATTAGATAACTCAGTTTACTGAGTTATAAACAGTTAAACTAGTTCTAACTGGTTGTTGAACTAATAGAAGATTAGCAGATAGTTAGCACACTGGTGCATCCACAAGTGCTACTCTAGATAACTGAATATTCTCTTATCGGAAACTCATGCATGTAGTTCTGAAAAAGAACCAATTGAGACTAGAGTGTAGGGACAATGTACTATCATATGTATGATTTACTTAGGTGTATATATCATGCAAGCAATCTGGAAGAGGACCTAGATTGGAATGCATAGTTTTGGAAGCACTATATTCCCATTAATATGGGCTATTCAACCTAGGAATTGTGCAAGGAAATAGGGGCTTGGCGGGCAGTGGAAATTGGCTAAGTGTTGGCTTAGAGTGGGCTTGTGAGATAGAGAGTTGAGTATACTTGTGCCAAATTGTTCTACTGAGTACAAGCTTTGCATCTTCACTCATATTTCTGATTAATGCAATACAGGTAGGTAGGGTTTTCAGCAGTGGATTTTCCTAGAAAAAAATAGTATGTTATGTGCCATTGATTTGTCTTCTTCTTGTTCAAATTATTTTCATTGATCTATTGGCTTTCACTGGTTGAAAGCAGAAGTAGATTTTTGTCTCTTGTTTTAGTAGATTACATGAACTTGTGAATATACAGGAAAATCTAGAAATGTTTTTCCATTATTAAATAAATTATTCTTCATCAAGTGATCTCAAATGGCATTTTGATTTTTTTTAATAATTCCATCCTCTAAATCAGCACCCAATGTTATGATTTCTCTAATGCTTTTAGATCTTTCACTTTGATCTTCACTATTGCCCATGATTTTTACATATTGACCAACTTTTGATTTCTTCTTCTTACCGATTAACATATCTTCTTCTAGATAAACAATCTCCTCATCATCAACTAGAAGAGAGACATTCATGGAAATTTTTATTTTTGGTGTTTTATTTCTTTTCTCCTTTTGAACAATAGTTCTAATATCCTCCTCACTAATGGTAACATATTTTTTAGATTCAGCTTTAGTTTCCACATCTTCAAAAAAAATATCTTTAGATTTACTAGATTGACCCGCCTTAGGGATTCTTTGATGATTCCATGTATGTACTATTGCAATGTCCTGAGTTATTTCTCTTTGCTTCCTTCTCCTTTCTTCTTTTGTCTCTGTATGGAAATTGTTGATCACATTCATAATATTTGGCTCTAGATAATAAATACCCTCCAACATGATTGAAAGGCTATCAACAAATTTATATCAAACAAAATACAATATGTCAATGATAAATAATTTATAAAAAATTTAATGATCTTTATAATGCATAACACATAAATATAAATAAGCATAGTTACAATGTTTTTTGAAATGCTGGCTGTGATGTTTTCACACAATTGTGTAGATTCTTCATATGTGTCATACTTGACCTTTGAGAGACAATATCTGACATTTTCATGTGTTTTTGGCAATTTTGCAAGAACATAAACCATGTCTGTATTCGGCACCAAACATATGTCTCGTACTCTGTCCATCACCTCAAATGGTTCACCAAACTTAATCATACCACAATATAGATAGATATGTGTACTATCATCATTTTCAATATCTTTAACATGCCATGTAAATTTTGTTTTATTTGTTTCTCGTGAATTCCTCCATTCATAAATAATCTGGAATGTACTTGACGAGCTAGTTGCTTGACTTTTACAATGTTTCTCAGTTCGGGTATGTTCAGCAGTATTCATAGAGCATCCAACTACAACTTCAGATTATAGAA
>APFE030760284.1:25922-52396 GCA_000404065.3 Pinus taeda | reverse complement strand
AAGAAGTATGGCCACTTATTCAAAAGTTGCAAAAGATCCCAATTCAAATAATATTGCCAGAAATTGAAGAGGAAGGAAAAATCATATTGGAACCTAGAGCAATCACAGAAACAAGAACCCGATAGCTACGAAATCGATCAATTTCAGAGTATCTCATCAAGTGGAAGAACTTACCCGCTGAAGATTCCACATGGGAGGACAAGAATTTTATACAGAAGCATCAAGAACTACTCAAGCATTGGGGACAACACTTTTTGAAGGAGAGGGGCATGTTAGGCCCCTATGCTACTAGTGTAACCCCTTATTGTTATTAGTACAACCCACTTATTATATTGATGTACCCATGTAGTGCCCATATTGTTACTACTGTGCCCTACAGAAGCCCACTATTGTTATTATTAAGCCCTTACGTTATTATTGTTATGTAGGCTCTAATTATGTTATGACCCCTTAGACTCCTATATATAGAGAGGAGTTCTTTTCATTTGAATCATCCAATAATTGTTCATTTATGTAATGTAAAGGAGGTTTCCCCCTCGAAGAGGCTGAATTCTAAGGCGTTGATCTATCTTTTCTATCTTTTCTTGAGCAGGTTTCATAACAAGGTAAATGTTGATTTCCTTCTTGTTGGGCACACTCATGACCATATTGATCAGAAGTTCAGTCATTTTTCAATAACATTAAGGATGAAGGATGTTGGTATCCTGGTAATATTAATTGAATGTATAAAGAATCATACATTCTAGAGCCTGTTTTTCATGTGTTGGAAGAAACTATTGACATGTGAAGGTTTATTCTAGGATCGCATGGTGAGGAGAAATGAATTGAACAACTTGATGACATTAGCTTCCAACATCCATTTTGTATCAAAAAAATTGATGGGAAAACACTTATATGGGGCAAGAAGTATTTAATTGTTGTAAAATGGGGGCCATCATCAGGTTTAACATTTTTGAAGTTCATTCCAAATCATCCAATATTTGCATCAAATATATTATTATTACAATCAGTTATTGAAGTCCATAATGCATGAAGGCATAAGAGAGATATAAATTATTCTAAATTCCTGGAATAAATTAAAAGATGTATTAGAGATACATATGAGTACTTTGATGTTGCTAATTCAATTTGGTGGGAGTCCTTTTTCAATAATCAAAGTGATATAATTTCAAGATCAAGAAATGAAGATACACTTTTGAAGACTCCATTTATTTGGCCATAAAATATGTCAAATGAACAGGATGAAAGACACCTTGTTGAACAACAACAATCTCAAGGTATTATTAATTCCCCACAGGTAGAGGAAAGATAAATATATATTGGTTCTAGAAGATCATGTGCACAACGTGAATCCATGGAAGATCTTTACAAGGGTTCTGTGCAAGATGTTAAGGAGGGTTACATGAAAATAGTATTAGCATATGGAGATCCACTTGGCTATCCATTCTGGGTTGCCAAGGTTATAAAGGTGATTAAAGAAAATGAAGATATTATAATTGTTGAAGTACATTGGTATGCCACAAATACCCACCAATTAAACGGTGTGTACAAGCCAGAGATGGTAGTTGATAAACAAATTAGCAAAAAGAGAAAAAGAAAGGGTACAAATATAAATCGTTGTTGCACAGACCTCTTAAAATTAGAGGATGTTTACATACTTGTTTATGACTTCAATTTAACAAATAGAGGAACTCTTCACTTCAGGACCATAGAGATTTTGAAGAAGTTGCTACCAAAAGAAACAATGTTGAGATGGAAGTCTGCTGAACCTAGTTGTAGATCTAAAATACTTTTGAAACCTGAAATGGTGGGCATGCATTGATATGAAAAGGGGGCACTAAACGATTCTTGTCAAGCTTACAAGAACCTCTCCCACTTCCAAAGCTTAAATATTCCCAAGATATTATGATTAACCAATTGCAGAATTAATAATGCTTGAAAATAGGTGTATGCTAGTGTTTGTTTTTAATTGTTCAATGCTTTAAATTCATTTTTTTATGTTGATATGTAAATACATGTGACAGTAAATAACGCAACAATAAAACAAACACATAGAACAACAATATAATATGGAGTTCACCCAAAACTCTTGGGCTACATCTCCTTGAGCTCTAGTCAACTCGACTAAGGTCTCTGGGACTTATGGCATAAGTCCTTTTACAAGCTCCACACTTAATTCCACTAGTTTACACAGAATACAATGGGCTTAGAACACCATCTTATCCCTGGCTCTGAAGCTCTTCGACTTTCTGGCTCCGGCTTTTGCTTCGGCTCTCGGCTTTGGCTCTGGCTCTGGCTTTGGCTCTGGCTCTTGGCTCTGGCTCATGGCTCTAGCTCTGGCTCTGGCTCTGGCTCTCACTTTGGCTCTCGGTTTTGGCTCTGGCTATGACTCTTGGCTTTGGCTCTTGGCTCTTGGCTCTTGGCTCTAGCTCTGTGAGCTATCAGCAGTTCGCTTGACCTTCAAGCGACTGTCTCAGAAACTTTCAACTCTATGGTTTTTCGCTCGACCTCCAAGCGACTCCAAAAACTCCCTCAGCTGCCTGCGCTGCCCCTAAATCATGCTCTCTAGCTTCTTTGAGACATTCTTCTGGCTCTGCGGCTTCCTGTCCATTTCTATGTGTATAATCATCCCTCTGTGGCTCTGCAGCTTCCTTTGCTCCTTGTGGCTCTGCATCTGACCCCTCTGGCTCTGTGGCTCTGTGGCTCTATGTCCAGCCATTTGGCTCTACGCATTCTGTAACAAATTCCTATTATAAACGCTCGCTTACAATGTGGCAAAGAGAATGGGAGCCGTTTTTATAGTGGGAAATACACAGGCAGCCTTTTTCCTGCATAATTCCTTAAATATACACATAACGAAAATACACAGGCAAAACTCATGAAAACACATGATTGAGCATTTTTCCAGACTTCAAATATTATAGGATTGCGCTTAAAATCCTATCGGTTCTACCATCCATCGCAATATCACAATTACTTAGGCGGGAGGTCAAAGCCTCAATACACAGGAAATACAAAGAAATCTCGCATTCCCAAATTTCAAAACTTATGAAATTGGGTCTATAATCCCTATCGGGTCTGGCGCTTATCAGCATATCGCTATTGCAATCGCATTGCCCATGGCATCGAGGATCGCTAATCGCTGATTAAATATGGACCGTTGATCTGCTCCTTGATCGGACAATCGACATCTCATATCGCTATCAGCATATTGCTGTCGCAACGGCCCTTTGTATCAGGGATCGTCGATTAAATCTTGGCCATTGATCCCTCTTCCCAATCCGACGACTGAGATCGCACGTCGCTATTGGCATATCACATTTGCTATGGCCCAGGGGTTCTTCCCTTATACCATGGCATATGCCGATGCTAATTTGCCAATCCGATAATTGGTAATTGCATATCACATGTCACGCTACCTGGGGTTCCAATATCACATATAGCCTACCTCCGATTATGATATGTGGAAGATCACTGATCGGGGGTCCCTTCCATGTGGCCTTAAGTCTGCCCTTTGAACCTTTTTCGATGTGATTTTCCTTTATAAGGCCTTAAGCCCATTTTTGGAAGAATTTGCCTCCTTTTCAAAGGACAAAGGCAAACTTATTTTTGCGATAACTTCTTCATCCAAAGTCCATTTTAGCCCATTCAAGTTGCAGTAGATTCAAAATGAGAAGATCTATGCAGTGGGACTATTTCTAAGAGCATCCTTGGGCTTTCGTTTTCCTCAGTGAGGAACACTTTATACTTAGAAGTCTATCCAAGATCCATTTTGGATTACGCCTTCCCACTAAAAGAACTTTTGGTCTCCAAAAGACTGACATACTGATTTGAGCAGTAAATGAGAGTAACAACACCCTCTTCTTTTAGCCTCCATACAATTGCCTTGCATAGTGCCTATGAACCAAAGCCTTTGACCAATCTCCTTCCTGGATGTGCTGCTCCTCTTGGGAAGAACTGTTTTCCTCCTTGACTTCATGCAGGGCTCCTGCTAAAATCATCACAGAAGGTAGTTTGAACTTCTCTACCTTGATCATTGGTCCAAGGTGGCTCAAACAAATGTGAAGTTACATCTGCTTCACAAAATTTTCATTTGTACCTGTTTGACAAGCTGTCAACAACAACTATTAACAATAACATAAATACAGACAACAATTGGATGGCCTAAACTCCTGCTTCAACAAAAGAAACAGATTTTCACATCTTGTGAACACCTCCATGTCTTACATCTACATGCAAATGATGGACTAGATAACAAGCGCACAAAACATGCCTTTAAAAAAAAAGACCCTTCAAGTCAAGGATGTGGAAAAAGACCATTAGGACTCTTTTTCAAAAGATGAAACACTTCATCATTATCTCCATCTTGGAAACCAAATCAACTTTTCTCAATTAAACATTATATGCTTGTTTACAGCAAAGCAATCAACCCTGCAAGTTAATTACACATACATGTTCAAATACAAGGAAATCATCAACATCCCTATGTTCATGCATATCAAGCTTATGCATGCATTTAATCCTTCAACTTTTGCTTAAGCACACAATAATTTCAAAGCTGAAATGAAATATAATTTTTCAGCAACAAAGTGAGTCTCCTACTCAACTTTTCCCATTCACCTTCTCAGTAAAATCCTGCAACTTGCATTCCATTAACAAAGAAATGCAAACAGATGCATCAAATCAAAAGACATACAATCTTAATTGGATAAGAACTCTAACCATTTCTTATCAATCCATCTCAAAGGTGCTACCTTTGTCTGCACATAAACATCAACATGTGAATCATCCTGAAACACATCATTCATGGAATCTTCCTTTCCATTTCTGCCATTTTCTCTTTCCACCTTCTTCAAGTTTCGTGGAAGCTTTGTTGGATTCAAAGTCCAACATTTTGCAGCAAGATGTCCTTGCTTATGGAAGTTAGTGCAACACATGTGCATCCTTTTGACAACATGATTTGCCTTGTCCAATGGACCTTTGGCTTCTTGCTTCCTTTCCTTCAAAAGTTTCCTATATGTGGCCATTCTCTTCCAACATCTACAAACATTATGGTTATCCAAACCACAAAAGGAACATGCAATTATTTTCCCATACTTATATGGAAATTTATCATGCTGAACATAATCAAAAGGAATATGATAAGAACCATATTTATACCTTTCTCTTTCACATTTATTGCCTTCATGATGAGGTGAATCAAATGAAGAAGTGGCTCCCTTTGGAACACCATCAATCTCTCCAAGGCTGTTAGAGTTTCCAAAACTCTCTGGTTCAAGTGTGTGCTTCTGAACACCTGCATCCTGCAAATGATATTTCAAGCTATTGTATTCCTCCTTAATACAATCTTCACACTCTTGAGGTAGAAGACCTGAAATGAAGCTCCTTCTTGGAACTGTTTCAAATTCTTGGTATTTTATCTTTAATTCCATTGCTAAAAAGTGTCAAAATTGTAACCCATTTTTTTTTGTTCCAGCATCAACACTTATTGTTTTGAGGGTGTTATTTCATCCATTTTGCAAAAAAAAAAAATGGTTTTTACTTCCATTTAAAAAAGGTTTAAAATTTACCCTAAAAAAAATATCGTTCTGGCATACACATTTTTCGTTTTTAGGTAGTTTTTTCATGTTTTTTTGGGGTTTTGAGGCTAAAGTTCTTGTTTGGTCAGTAACTTTTTTATATCATTTTGTTGAAAATTTACTTTATTTCATTCTATTGATAAGTCTTCTTATGCATTGAATCGGTGCACAACTCTTAGTTTTAGTTTAGTTAGTTGCATGGGTTATACATGCATTGGCCTAGACTAGTCTAAAGTTGAATGTATGCTTCTACTACACATCATACTTAAACTTGGGTTGGAAAAACAATAAAGTGGATTTTAATTAAATAATTTCATTATAGTAGACATTTCAACTTTATTTTGGGACGACAACATATAACATTATAAAAACCAGTCTCAGTCTCTCATAAGCTCATTCATCCCAAGTGTTAAACCTTGCTTTCATACCAAATTGTAACATACCCAACCCCCTATGTCATTTTAAGGAGGTAGGGTTATAAATTTGTTCTTTATTTTATTCATCTTGAAACTCCTTTTATATACCATCATTATCTTATTCTTTTCAAGAGCTTTCCAACAATATAAATTTAATCAAAATCCAAGCTCTAGACACAAAGTTAAGGCCTCTTGAAGATTTGTCCTCTCAAAAACCATGTCAACATCCATACATTTCCACATGGCTGAAATATGGAATTCCATGGCCACATATTAGCACCATAGGGAGTGCATTAGCTTTCAAGTCTTATCTAGATTTGGGTTATCCAGGAACCCTTGGATCTAACGTTTTACTAGATCTCTACCTTTCCAAATTCAGTTGGGACTTTCAAAAGTTTTAGACCCATTTGGATCCAATATTTTTCAAATTTACCATTTTAAGATATTTTTAAATGCCTTGATCTTCACTATCTGGAAACTTCAATCATCTACATTGCCCATAACTTGGTTTCCACCTAGCCTCCACCTTAGCACAACAATATCACTTTGATTATCATTAGCATTCACCCCATTAGTCTGATTTCACACTATCAACCCTTATTCATTGGATATCTAAGTTTTTAGACTTCCCAAATTTATCCAGATTCATCTGGGCCTGGGAAAATCCGAAGGAAACTCATTTTACAAAACTCTATATTTTTTTACCTTCAAATTCCATGTCACCTTCCATAACAAGTGACACGTCAACCACCATGTCATTTCATTTGCACTACCATGATATGGCATTTTTCCATGTTGACATGCCACATTATCAACATGTTAAGATACCACATCATCTAGAACCAGCCCATTGTGCCACATGATCATGGTACATCATTCATCCATGTTATTGTCTTCTTTCCTATAGTATCCAATTGTGCCATTGTGGGCTCCAAATAACCTGCTACCCTGTCATCCAGATACAATTTTATCAGCAAAGTCCCTTTATAAAAAATATTCAAATATTCAAATGCATGGATCTCAACAAACTCCATATCCTTGGTCTTTATCAATTAGCATACCGTCCTAATAATTATCAATAACTCATAATAAACATTAATTATCATAATTCTCTTAGTTCAATTGGTAGACCACCAAGATACCATTAAATATTTCCCATATCCTCCTTAGTTTATACCGATCCAGTTGACAGACCATCAACTAATAGAGATCCTTTTCATTGTTAATTTTTGTTTATGGTAATTGGCCCATTAGGCCATTGGGAGTCCTAAGTAAATCTCCAAGATACTTTAGCTCAAACTAGTGGGTGGATCCTATGCCTAATACCCTTTCATGACTAAGCCCTCAGTCAAAACTCTTATCATCCATTTTACTAGGGGCTAGGAATAAATACCCCAAATCCATGAACTTCTAAAAAAAATCCAAAACCAAGGAGATAAATCCATGAATTTCAAAACTCTTAGCAAGCTTCTAACCTATTTCAAAACACTAAAATAGATTACAGCAAGACATTAACCTACCCAGAGAAATTCTAAAACATTAAATCCATTTTCATCCTTTAGAGGTACTTAAAATATTCTCTTAATTAAGAATCATGTTACGAAGGAATAAAATATGGCCAAAGTCCAACTTTGTTGGGTTGTGTTATATTCTTTCCACGACTACCCCATGCGCTAGGGGGTCACAAGGGGGGCGGTAGCCCCCCTGTACATTGCGTGGGGCATTGTTGGGGGATCACATGGAGGGTGGATTCCCCCCTTGTCGAGGGGTAAGGAGGGGGGTGATAGCCCCCTTGCACGGGGTCTGGGGCAGCGCCCCAGGAAATTTTGTTTGGACCTTATATTAGGTGGGCATACCTACCTATGGTTTTGTGCATGTATTTCGCACATGGTTTTGGGCATGATGGTTTTCTATCCATGGTATTTTGTAGATCAGATCAAGTAAACTATGGTTATGTTCTAATCCAAGGTTAATGGATTGGTGTTTATGGATGCTTCAACATGTATATATATGTATTGTAACATTGAAAGGAATATAATGAAAAATCAATCTGGTAGTCCTAGTTTTGGGATCCAGGCGAAAATCTCTATGTATATCTGTTTTATGTTTTATGCTCTTGCCATTTTTTATTTTCTATTTTTAGAATTCATATGCAAGTAATTTCTATACAGGGTTAAAACCTACAATTGGTAATCAAAGTTGTTTTTGCTTCAAGGGGATGCCTTTACTGCTGAGGGGTTTTGCTCGGGCCTGTGGTAGACCCTGTTCAATGGGATATTTGCAGGGTACTCAAACCCAAATTTAGATGACATTCTTCTCAACCTCTTATGGTCTTCCAAGTACAACATCAACTCTATAGTCTTACTAACAATACAAACATTATTTTGGCTTAACACATGAAGAAATAGGGTCCCCATAGATCCTCCATAACATATGTATGACTTTCACTCCAAACTATCATATATAGGGTCTTAGCTACCCTTCTCCAAGCTCTCTAATCAAGGAAAACATCATAGACTTCTTACATTAACTCAAGGGTACAACATAGTGGCTCAATCCCATTATTAACCCATCAATGGCCAAATATAATAAAAGAATTTCAAGAGGAACTACAACCTCAGCTCAACTTGTGCATTACACTCTACCACACCATATTGTACATCTCATATCCAATAAAAACAACCTACTTAAAATATTTCTTCTTCTTAAAACATTCCCTAGTAAACAAATTTACAACTATTAACCAAATAGAATTCACTCATATTTTTAGCTAATCATTGCAAACACAATGAGAAATAAATAATAACAATATTCATCAAACATTTAACAATAATATCCTTTCATTAATAAGGAAAGTAAATACAATTATTTGTTTTAATTAATTTTCTAGAAACCGAAGAAGAGGGAGCCACTCTCCATCCAAGTAGAGGCTCAACTACACTACATATTTTCTTGTAGTTAGCCAACCCCAACCCATATTTGATGCCTTGAAAAGACTCGTCACTTAGATAATATTAGGGATTCAAAAATGGTAGAGAACATGAAGGTTATTGTCTTTAATACAGAAGGATTCAATATGTTTCCTTCCATCCATTGATCCATGGTCTATTATCTTTCATGATGTCACCATTTTGGGCTTGCATAGCTATGATGACCCTTTTTTCTACCCCTCTTGTAAATGCAACTATGAATTATAATTCATGTAAATAATTTAGAAATACAAATAATGACTTGGTTAAAGGAGTGGACATATATTCATAGGTCGAGGAGGAGGAGTTGCTTAGGAAGTGATTAAACCCAAACTACTTCATTTATTTAGTATACCAAAGTTCCTGACTAAAATTTAATGGTCTGCACAACAAATAGGGATGTGGAGTATGGGTCTTTTGAGAGAAAGGACAAACCACATGCCACCTATGTCCTTGTAATATGTGTTGGGTGTGGTCAACATGTAAGAGGAAGATAATGGGTTGGAAGAAAAAGGAAAAAAATGTGAGAGAGAGTTGGTAAAGTGAAGAACATAGAATGCAAAAGTGGTAGTGAAGAAGGATCTACAAGGGGAAAATGACATCCTCTAGCCAACACTTTGTAATTTGCATAGCATTCTTAGTGATTATGTTGAGGCCAATGGTGTGTTCCTATGATTGATTTACCAATGATGGTTTAGTGGAGAGTTAAATTACTTAGTGCTTGCTCATTGAGCTGATAAAACACTTATGTGTTTGATGAAAAGAGGTTGATAAACCACTTATGTGTTTTCTTAGTAAGATGATAAACCACCTGGATAGTGGGCTCTAGACTCTTGTAGTGCTTTCCTAGAAATCCAACTAATAAACTACATATATAGTGTATTCATTCTCCTAAAACAAATTAGTACCTCAATGAGGTTCGGGTGAATCCTTGTGATTTCTTTTTGTTAGGTTAGAGGGTCACTATGGTGCTTACTTCTAGGGGCATATGAAAAACCACACATATAGTGGACTCACCTTTTTCAATCTTTTGTTTGAGTAAATATTTGTATGAATTCCCTTAAGCAATTAACTCCTCAGACTCTAAATCTGAGTCAGGGGTGGTTAGTTGCAAGAAATATTAAAATGTAGCTAGCCTACAATTGGGTGGAGAGTTGAAGTCCATCCCTATATTTCTCGCCATTCAAGTTATACATATAAGTGTATTATCCTACATATGTGTTGCAATGTGAATGACGATTATTGTTTTATATGTGTTATAGTAGTGAATGTGTCACCATTGGAGGAATGTGATATTCATGTTTGTCTATGATGGTATGCTTTATATGTATGTTCTCATGGTCATGAGGGGCATGTAGGTCTTTGTGTTTTTTGATATGTTCATTAAGTGCATAGCTATTTATATGGTCATGTATGACTATTGGATGTGCCTAAATAAATTGTTATAGACTATGATTTCCTTGTCTTAGGTTATGAATAACATGTTTGTATGTTTATTTAAAGACTATGGTTTTATTTCTTGAGAAAGGGCTATGATTGGTGTAATGCATGATAAATCAAGGCGATGGTTGGTGCAATGCATGACAAACCAGTAGATCAAATAGTACTTGGAGTAGTCCTTGTGACCTTCTACAGTGTTGTTGTATCTCAATTTACATAATGGATATATCTATGGAATGTATGCTAGATAATAATAGTGATTAGAATGTTCTATGGTTAGATAAGTGTTGTATCCCTATAAAATGGGTGTTCTTAGTAATTCCCTGCTTCAACAAGAACTATAACTACGTCCCTTAAGTTTCTTAGCTTTTATAAGTCTGTGTTGCAGAAGTCACATTTTGTATCTAGGGTTGGATGGGTTTTAGTAGGATAATATATATAGACCATATAAGTTTTAAACCTTTGTCATCTAGTGCATCCATATATACAAAAAGGGTTGATACAATCAAGTGTGGTAGATGTATCCATAGGTCTGGGCATCCTACTAGCCATCGTGTGTACATTATTTGAAAAGGATTGGTTATGTGTTGAACAAAATTTTGGAGGAAGAACAATATATATGAGGTGGGGCTCCATGTGGTGGAATAATTACACAAGGCCAGATTTATTATTTTGTGGATGTATTTGAGGGTCTTGGGGGTTATGCCAAAGTGCAAATTCTGGTGCACCTGGATTTTACCCAGAGTTGGATTATAACAAAAATTCATTTCCACAAACGGAATGGGCCCTTTGGGACATGATAGCTTAGGTCGAGGTGGAATGTTCCATGGAGGCATGGTGGGTATGCGTCAATGCCATGTGTTGGTCATTAATGTCGTGGCATTGTTGATGTGGTGAGTTATAATTGGATAGACTTCAAATGAGCATAACTCTCAATCTGGGAGCCAGATTGAGATAAAAATTATATCGTCGAAAATATCTTGATGAGTTGAATGTGACGGTGACATTTATTTTTTGAATTTTTATGAGGTTGGTAAAAGAGGATTTTTATAACCCCATCTTTACAATAGACCGTATGGGTCATGTTAAGTTATAGGTAACACCTTCCATAGCCCAAGATATTATAATAAGGTGGAAGGGAGCATATAGAGTGGTATTAGAGTGAGGTTCCATGTTGGACCTTTGGAAATGAAATTTGGAATCCCTATCACAGCTTGGCAGAAATCTCAATTATAGTGCTCATACTGAATGGGCCTAGAAAGATAATGGTTAGAATCTTTGTAGAGAATCACATAAAATCATGATTATGATGACAATTGATTGTGTGTGCATGTGTGTGTTGATTTCATAATGCTAATTGCTATGAATGTTAGCATCATATATTTATTTATATGTTATTTTGTTTTCTAGCTGGCCTATTAACCTGAGATTTTATGGTTTTGTTGGTTCCGCATCGACATGTTTATTGCAAACATGCCAAGATGATGGGTAAATAAGTAATTTATGTTTTGATTCAACTAATGGTTATGTGTGTGTAACAACACATAAGAAGACGCCAAGGAACAACAAGAAAATCTAGGAATGAGTGGTAAAATGGTCTTGTATAGCACAGATAGATCCCAACATTGTCAAGAACATGACTTAGTTGGAAAAATGAGAGAGGAATTATCTCTTGATTGGATGGACATGCTAAAAAGTTTAAGAGTTGAGCCAAGGAGTTACAAAGCAGACAATGAAAATATTGTTAGAGCTTAGCAAAAACAAGTAGAATCAAATGCAATTATACTACAAAACTATCAAATTTACATAGACATAAGAAACATGAGCTAGGTGCCAGCTACCTAGGAGACATAAATCCAAGCAAATTCCATCTGAAATTTGGAAGCATGAATTGAGGATTGAAGGTGCAGAAGGCAGAAAATATATGAAAAGACATAAGTAGGCAAGTGAAGATACAATGAGAGGTGGAACTCCACCAAGTACTCCAAAGAGGAGTACATGGAGAAAATGTCTAGTGTTGCAACCAAAATACATTACCAACAGAGGAGGAATGATAAAAAAATGATGTCAGAGGAATTTTAAAAAGGTAAAACCTCCTACTTTTGATGGAGAAGTCAAGAAGGGCAAAAAGGAAGAAGCATGGTTACTGGGAACGAAGAGGTACTTCAGAGCACATGATTACTCTAAGAATATGAAGGTAAGAGTAGACATTTCTAGCTTGAAAGAAAAAGTTGATATATGGTGGGAAGACTTGAGGATTTTCAAGAACATTAGAGAAAAGGAGTTGTCCTGAAGGATATTTGAGAGATATTTCTAGGATAATTACATGTGTGAAAGGAACTATGACAATAAGGATAAAGAGTTTCATGAGAAGAAATTTGGGCAACTTGCAACTGATGAATGCAAAAATAGATTCTTGGAGCTACTGAGGTATGCACCATACATTAAGGATGAGAAGGTAAAGATCTAGTGGTATCATAGTGGATTTCCACAGGATTATAGGGACATAATTGAGTTTGATGAGCCAAAAACCTTGGAGGACACTATCCAGAAAATTAGTTATTGTTATGAACATTCCAAGAATAAGTCAAAGTTCCAGGATGATTGGAAAGTAAGAGGTAATACTAGCTTTAAAGGAAATGGACATAAATATTTATGATATCAGTTAGGGGGGAATAATGTGAAGTTCACCACTCATGCCAAAGGTGAGTTTCAACAAAATTATACCACTGCTAGTAGAGATCAGTCCTCCAACTAGCAAGAGAGGAAGTTGAGGGGTTTTGAGGGGGATCTATACAGTGTTGGAAATGTGGATAAAACCACTTACAGATGGATTTCCCTCAACAACAATAGAATGGTCCAAGGATATATAATTTGCAAGAAGCAAATATGATGAATGGTGTGGCTCAAAATATGCCACGAACCTATGTTTCATTAGACAACAAGCACGCCGATCATCAAACTTCAATGATGGAGATGGAAGGTATGGGTTTTCGCTGACTTGTCTTGATTTTGATTGACTCAGGTTCTAATTTATGTTATGTTATCCCAAAATTCATGGAAAAATGTGCACTATAGAAGAAATATATGAGAAATCATGGTTAGTTTGGCTAGTTACAAGAACCAAAAGGTGAATTATAAACATGGCGATATTGTGCCTAGAAATAATAAAGGACATGTCGACATCATCTTATTCGAAACGGTTACCATTGGGTGCGTATGATGTGATGGTCGGCATGGACTAGATAATGGCCCACAAAACTAAAATTGATTACAAGTCACTAGAATGCGTTAACAACAAAGGGAAAGAGTGACACTGCAAAGGGATAAGAAAACCTTTGACTATTATACAAATATTAGCACTACAGATGAAGAGATGTAGCTAGAAAGGATGTGAATTGTATGTTTTCCGAGTGACTAGTGAATCAAAGGAAAAAAAAAAGACAAAATGGAAGAGAATACAATATTAAAATATAAAATTGATGTGCTTCTTGAGGAAATACCAATATTTCCACCAAGAAGAGAAATTATTTCTTAATCAAAATGTTGTCAGGATCAATGTCAATCTCAAAATCCCCGTGCCACATGAGCATGCCAAAATTGGTAGAGAAAAAAAAAATTGAAGGAAATGCTAGATATAGTGATCCAGAAGGATCTTACATCGTTCCAGTTCGACAAATAAGTCTAGTTCATCTTCAACCCATAAGTTTTGTCAGTTTTTTCGATGAGAGTCTTCATGGTGGAAATGTGGTCAATATTTTATGTCATGATGTGACGAAGTTGTTTGTAATGGTTTTTAACTATGGTGGAAAAACCTAAGCTAAGGTGGCAAGATCTCTTTATGTAAATGTAATGGCCCCAAGGTCATAAACCTAAGCCTAAGTTCTAAAACCTAGCGCATATGATATTACAAACATTTTCAAATAACCCTTTCAAACCTATGTATAACACAAATGTTATAAACTATGTAATACATAGTTATAAGCCCACACAGTTAACCACGTAGGAACAACAACGAAACCATCACATGGTTGAAAATGTGAAAAAACGGGAGTTATCGCGTAGTTTGGGAGCCACCATAATAGATCGCAACCATCAGAACAATTGTCACATGATAGTTTGTCACCACTCCATCGTTTGCAGAACCGTCAAGACTTAACCCCCAGGGTGCAGCTTATGACTAGACCGTAGTGGAAATGACTGGTCACATGTCTTCATTCAAAAATATCTCCGACGTTGCAGATTATTAGGGTTTATTTTTATACTATGGTCTAATTTGGGTTCCAAAAGATTTCACTAGGATTTATTATTAGAACACCATAACACCTTATCCTAAGGTGTCACTATGTGACAAGACCGAGAACTCATTCTCATTTATTTGTAAAACCATTTACCATGTTTATCACAAGAGGTTCAACCTGAACCTGGCCTGCATACTATAAATCCACCATTACTCATGATGAAGGGAGGAGGAAATTGGAGATTTTGAAGACTTGGAATTCAGATTGCTGAAGAGAGAGGCAGTTTTGTTTTCAATGTTTCTTGGTTGTCCGGAGTTAGAATTAGGAACCGAGATGGGCATTGAAAAGTTAGGAGAGAGATATTTCTGCTGAAATAGACTAGAGGTTCCTGCGAGCATTTTGATGTTGGTATTTTTCTGTGTAAATACTTCCTTGGATCAATCCTTAATAACACGAACACCCAACTTGAAAGTGAACCCAGAGACGTAGTCCACCAGGGACGAACTCCGTAATCAATGTTTGTTGTCTTCTATCTCTATTCTTTGCTTCAATTTCATGTTTAATGATGATTCTTAAGTTCTTTATTAAGTTGTAAATCAATTTCTTTCCTTCAGTCTTCCACATTAAGCGATCGGGTTAACAATCAGTTCATTGTTGGAAAATATTCAATTCTACTTCAATTTTATTTATGATCCATTTCAGATCATATAATTTGGTATCAGAGCAGGTTGCATCTTGTAGAATTTTTGCCAGTGAATTTTAACAAGGTCCAGGTCGCTATGGGGAGAAAGAACACTTGAGGAGTTCGACCCAGAAATTGGAAAGAAAAAAGTCACTCAACAATCGGCAATGATAGGATCCGATGCAGGTGAAACCCCTGAAGGGAATATCTTGGATTAGGAACAGTTTCAACAAATGTTTTTGAGCATGCAACAGATGTTGGGAGAACCCTATGAAGATAAGAAGGTGAGAGATGCAACTTCTTCTTCAAAGGCATCGAAGAAGGACAAGGGAAAAGGCAAGGCCTATAACCCTCCTTCTTCTCCATCATATCCATCATCATCTTCTTCCAGTTCCAATTCTGAAACAGAAAAGAAAACTAAGAAATCATCTCTTTTGAAACTTGATGTTAAATTTAAACTACCTATTTATGATGGGGAAATGAATCCTGAAAAGTTAGATAACTTGATTAAACAGTTTGAAGTGTATTGTAGAATTCATAACATTTTTGATGAAAAACAAAAATTTAGTTAGCTACACTTGGAATGGGGGGAAAATCTTTAATCTAGTCAAAAAGTAAAACTAAAGTAGATTTAAAGAGGAAATGCAAACTCATCTCTTCATGGTCTAAGTTCTTAAAAGCTCTCAGAAAATAATTCTATCCTTTGGGATACATGCAACAAGTTGTTATTGATTGGCAGCATTTGAGGCAAGGTAAAGGCAGAATGTTCAGGAGTTTACTCAGGAGTTCAGGAAGAAAGCTTTGGCACTTAGTATTCCATTGGATACATGTGAAACTTTATTAAAGTACATTGGCAGTTTACATTCATATTTACATCATACGTTATTGATGTTTAATCCTAATGAATTTGATGAAGTGTGTGTTCAAGCCATACATTTTTGGATCAGGTGGCAGAACGTTCAAGTTTTCACCAAAAACATCCAAACGGTTGGAAATCAAGGATTCCAAAGACAACAAGAGGAAGATCAATTCGAAGGGAAAGAAAACAAGGAAAACTCAAAAGGAAAGTGAAAGACCTACTTGTACTCACTCCCAGAGGATCGGCCATGATGAATCCAGATGTTGGAAACTTCACCCAGAACTCGGACCAAAGAAGTTTTAGAAAAAGAAAGGTGAAAAGAAGGCTAATAGAAAAATCCAACAAGATTTGGGCTCTGACTCAAGTGATGAAAGGGAAATAATTGAAATGGTTTCGACAGGTAAAAGTTTTGACACTAGTTCAAGTTCTAGTACTTCTGCAATTTCTGCAAACGTAAATCATCTGAATGAGGATAAAAGAGTCTAATTATTTCATATAAGGATAATTTCTAAGCATAAAAAATAGATACATTGCTTGATAGTGGATCACAAGGAAATTTAATATCTGAAGATTTAGTTAAGAAATTGGGTTTGGAGACACAAAATGATCCAAGACCATACCCATTAGGTTGGCTAATTAAAAAGACTCATATTAATGTCACAAAGTAGTGTTGTTTAAAATTTGCCATCATAACTAATTACATTGATGAAGTGGATTTAGATGTGATTCCAACAAACATATGCGGAGTAGTGCTAGGGAGTCCTTATCTCTATGATATTGATGCCGTGTTTCATAGGAAAGAGCATAAATATCATCTTAAGAAAGATGGAATTGAATACATTGTCAGGGCACATAAACTCAAAACACACTTGGATTTAGTTACTGTTAATCATATGAAGCAATTAATAAGTTCAAGTAAGAGATATGTACTCATGGCTGTAAAATAAGAACATAAGGATCAACATGATGCTTTTTCAGGTTGTGAATCTCAGTATAAAGATAGTTTGGTTAAAGTTGTAGATTCTTTTTAAATTCTATTTAAAGGACTGAAACATATTCCCCCTAAACGGGAAATACAACATGAGATACAATTGATGTCTGATGCCTCTCTTCCTAATGTCGGAATGTATCGCATGTCATTCATGGGGAATGAAGAAATAAAGAAACAAATCCAATATTTGATTGAAAAAGGTTTTGTTTGACCCAATTCATCTCGATGTGGTTCACCTATAATTTGGGTTCCTAAGAAAGACAGGACATGGAGAATGTGTGTTGACTTGAGGGCCTTAAACAAAATCATAATAAAAAACAGGTATCCTCTTCCCAGGATAGATTATTTACTTGATCAGTATGTTGTCTATTTCACTAAGTTGGATTTGCATAGTGGGTATCATCAAATTCACATCGCAGAAGATGACACCTGGAAAACTGCATTCAAAACTAGGCAAGGACTATTTGAATGGTTAGTAATGCATTTTGGTTTGTGTAATGCTCCAACAACTTTCATGCGGGTTATGAATGATGTATTTCACCGATACATTGATAAATTTTCCATAATCTACTTAGATGATATCCTGATTTCAGTTCCAGTATGGAAGATCACGTTAGGCATGTTAAACATGTCTTCGAAGGGTTGCACAGGGAAAAATTGTACCTTAAACTTTCCAAATGTGAGTTTGGGAAAACTTCATTGAATTATCTTGGTTACATAGTTGGAGGTGGTAATTTGAAAATAGATCCAGCGAAAATCGATGTGATTGTTAAGTGGCCAAGACCACAGAATGTGACTGAAGTTAGGATTTTTCTAGGTGCAGTCAATATTGGAGAAAATTTATTTCTCAATTTTCTTTTATTGCAACATAGTTACATGCTTTTACAGGTTCTAAATTTTCCTTTCAATGGGGAGGGAAACAACAAAAATATTTTGATACACTTAAGCAGAAAATTGTCACAGCACTAATCTTAGATTTACCTTATCTTTAACAACCATTCGAAATCGAAATAGATGCTAGTGGTTATGCAATGGGTGTAGTCTTACTTCAAAAAGGGAAACCTATTTGTTTTCATTATGAAACCTTTTCTAAGGAAATTATAAATTATCCGACATATGATAAAGAATTGTTTGCTTTGGTTGAAAGTGTAAAGAAATGGAAACACTACTTAATGGGTAAGGAAGCAATGATTCACACAGATCATCAGCTGCTTCAGTACCTTCAATCTCAGACTAAGTTGAAACAATCTCATCATTACATATGGATGGGATTTCTTCATCAATTTCACTTAGTAATTAAGTACAATAAAGGAGTAACAAAAAAAGTAGCTGATATGTTGTCTATACCATCTTTGAATGCTTCGGTAGTGCTGTAGAATAGTTCTTTAAAACATGAAAGCTATTTAGAAGAATATAGTATAGATGCTGATTTCAAACATATTTATGAATCACTAACTCATGGTACTCAGGTGGAAGAAGTCAATTTTCATATTCATGACAGGTTGTTATATCATCTGGGTAAGTAGTGCATACCACAGATAGAAAGGGCACATTTTATTTGGGAAGCACATTCTTCTCGCATTTTAGGACATTTTGGTGTAGGAAAGATAATGGTGCATATTCAAAGGTATTTTTATTGGCCTCGCATGTATGAAACAGTTGTTAAGTACATTAAAGGATGTGTGATGTGTTCGACAAGCAAGCCAATCAATCGAAAGATTGGTTTGTACATGACACTTACAGTTACTTTGCGACCATGGGATAACATTTCCATGGACTTTGTTGGAGGACTTCCTATGTCCAGGACATGGCATGATTACATATATGTCGTGGTTGATCGTTTCAACAAAATGTGCATTCTTGTTCCATGCAAAAAGCAAATGACTGCTGAACAGACTACACAGATGTTCTTCCAATAGGTATGGGCTCATTTTTGTTTACCTACTTCCATTATTTTTTATCGAGACACTCATTTTGTAAGAGATTTTTGGTCCACTTTGTGGGGACTCATGGACATAGAGCTAAAGAAGAGCACAAATTTTCATCCACAGATCGAAGGATAGAAGAAATGGTGAACAAGACAGTGATACATATTCTCTGAGGCTACTGTAGCAAACATCCTAAGTCGTGGGATGAATCTTTACCTTATGTGTAATGTGCTTACAATCGAGCCTTACATTCTTCGACTAATCGATCACCATTTGATACATGTTTTGGGTATCTACCAAAGTCACCAATAGATTTCATGTTTGGTGAAGAAGATAAAGTGGGTGGACACGATGATGTAAATAAAGCAATTAAGTTCATTCAACAGATACAAAAGATACATGAAGTAATATAGGATCAATTAGAGAAGAGTCAAGCCAAGTACAAAATGCGCCATGACAAGCATCGATTGGATCATCATTTTTAGGTCGGTGATTAGGTATGGTTGTATATTAATAAAGATAGGTTGAAAGTTGAAGGTAAGAAACTGAAACCCAATGAGGTATGGACCTTTCAAGATTGTTTAAAATATTGGAAATAATGCATTCCATTTAGATTTACCTCCTTATATGTGTATTTACTCAGTTGTAAATGTGGAAAATCTAAAGTTGTATGAACCTCTGATGATCATTGATCTAGAGGAAGATACACAGATTCCTACTAATGATGACTTGGCACCTAACTATATGAATGAGTTGCAGGAAGATACCATATTACATAGGAATGTTTGATCTTCAAGGCGTGGAGATGTTGAATATCTTCGAGTGGGACTCAAGGGCACAAATCTGAGAAATGCGAGGTGGATGGAGATCAGAAGAGTGAGGGAGTTGTACCCTCGCCTGATATCTTCTTAAATCAAACTTTTGTGGTCCAAAAGCTTTCAAGTGGAGAGGATTGATCCAAGAGGATCTTACATCATTCCAGTTCGACAAGGAAGTCCAGTTCATCTTCAACTATTCAGTTCTGTTAGTTTGTCCAATGAGAGCCTTCATGGTGGAAATGTGGTCAAGATTTTGTGTCATGATGTGAAAAAGTTGTTTTTAATGGTTTTTAACTATGGTGGAAAAACCTAAGCTAAGGTGGAAAGATCTCTTTAAGTAAATGTAATGGCCCCAAGGTCATAAACCTAAGCCTAAGTTATAAAACCTAGCACATATGATATTACAAACCTTTGCAAATAACCCTTTTGGACCTATGTATAACACAAATGTTATAAACTATGTAATACATAGTTATAAACCCACACAGTTAACTGCGTAGGAACCACAATGGAACCATCACGCAGTTGGAAATGTGAAAAAATGGGAGTTATCATGTAGTTTGGGAGCCACTAGAATAGAATGCAACCGTCGGAATAGTTTTCACATGACAGTTTGTCACCGCTCCGCCGTTTGCAGAACCATCGGGACTTAACCCCGAGGTGGCAGCTTATGACTAGACCACAACGGAACTGACTAGTCACATGTCTTCAATCAAACCTTTCCACGCTGATTGCACACTGTTAGATTTTATTTTTATACTATGCTATAATCTGGGTTTCAAAAGATTGCATTATGTTTATTATTAGACCACCATAACACCTTATCCTAAGGTATCACTATGTGACAAGACCGAGAACTCTTTCTCATTTATTTTAAAACCACTTATCATGTTTGGCCCAAGAGGTTCGACCTGAACCTAGCCTGCATACTATAAATCCACCATTACTCATGATGAAGGGAGGAGGAAATTGGAGATTTTGAAGACTTGGCATTCAAATTACTGAAGAGAGAGGCAATTTTGTTTTCAATGTTTCCTGGTCGACCGGAGGCAGAAGTGGGAACCGAGATAGGCATTGGAAAGCTAGGAGAGAGATATTTCTGTTGATAGAGACTAGAGGTGCATGTGAGCACATTAAGTCTAGTGTTTTCCTATGTAAATACTTCCTTGGATCAATCCTTAATAAAACAGACACCTATCTTGAAAGCAGACCCGGAGATGTAGTCCACCAGGGACAAAATCCATAATCAATGTTTGTTGTCTTCTATCTTTGTTCTTTGTTGTAATTTCATGTTTACTGATGCTTCTTAAGTTCTTGATTAAGTTGTAAATCAATTGATTTCCTTCGGTGTTCCACATTAAGCGATGGAGTTAACAATTAGTTCAATGTTGGCAAAAATTCAATTCTACTTCAGTTTAATTTATGATCCATTTCAGATCATATAGGATATATCGGGATGAATGTGTTTCCCTTAGGATCCCAAACTCTATTTATGAAAAATAATGATGGCGCACTACAGTTGTGTATTGACTATAGGAAGTGAAATAAAGCCACAACAAAGACAAGGTACCCATTGTCTAGTTGAATCGATGATTTGTTTGATCAATTGAGGGGAGTTGTGGCCTTCTCCAAAATATACATGACGTTTGGGTACCATCAAGTTCATATTAAAGATGAAGATATCCTCAAGGTGTATTTCAGTTGCAAATACAAACATTATGAATTTTTGGTGGTTACATTTGGGCTTATTAATGCTCCAACCACATTTATGTGTTTGATAAACAATGTCCTCGATCCACATTTGGACAATTTGGCATTGGTCTTTATGGATGATATTTTGTATTAATATAAAAACAAAGAAGAGCATGAAGAACATCTAAGAGAGATATTGAAATTGTTGAGAGAGCACAAGCTCTATGCCAACCTCAACAAATGTGGTTTCTTCCAATCATAAGTTCAATACTTAGGGAAAATTGTTTCCAAGGAGTGGACATAGATATTGAGAATATCAAGGCCATAATGGATTGGCCTGCTTAGAATGTTTCAGAAGATAGATTCTTTATTGGATTGACCACATACTACCGAAGGTTCATCTGAAAATTTTGAAAGATTGGGCATCCAATCACAACCTTGTAGAGAAAGGGAATTATATTTCAATGGACATCAGAGTGTAAAGCTAGTTTTGAACAACTCAAACACCTACTCATGGATGAAACCATACTAATAATAACTGATACAAATAATTTTAGAGGCTAATATTAATAGGTGGGCTAATTTTCCATGTTTTTTTCTGAAATATATATATATATATATATATATATATATTATATATATATATGTTTTTCCATGTTTTTCTGAAATATATATATATATATATATATATATATATATATATATATATATATATATATATAAATTTATGTATGTATATATATGTATGTATAATATATATGATATATATATATTTATATATAAAATATAATATATAATATATAATATATATTAATATATATATATATATTTGTTTGATTTCCATTTTTCTAAAAAAGATTTGCCCAATTTTATAGTATAAAATGATTTTACCTTAAAAATTGCCAAAATTTCACAAACACTATATAAAATCATTATAAATTTGAATATTTTTACAAAAGTATCTTCAAACATTTTATACTTTGCATGTTTGTGACTAGGATATTCGCCAAGGTTTCTAAACTTTAAAATAAATTTGTATCCTTAAAAATTTCCCTGATTGTGATAACCCTTTTTACTGCCCCACTTGTAAATGCCACTATCAATTATGATTCATGTAAATAATGTGGAAATAAAAATTATGATTGGGTTTAAAGATTAGACATGGATTTAAAGACTAAGGAGGAGGATTTGTTGGTGAAGTGATTAAACTCATGCTACTTCATTTATTCAAGCTACCAAAGTTCTTGACTGAAATTTAATGGTATGCACAATAGATAAGGAGGTGGAGTATAAGTCTCTTGAGGGAAGGGTCAAACCCCATGCCACCTCTATCCTTGTATGACATGTTGGGTGTGGTCAACACGTAAGAAGTAGATAATGGTTTGAAGCAAAAAGGAAATAAAAGGGAGAGGGAGTTAGCATATCACAAAGCGCAAAACAAAAAACATAGGAGTGGTGGCAAATGACGATATACAAGGGAAAATTACATCCTCTAACTAGCACTATGTAATGGGGAAAACATTCCCTCTTATTGTGTGTGTGTGTGTGTGTGATTGGTTATATAGTCAAGGTTCAATGGAGAGTTTAATTACTCAGCTCTGCTCATTGAGGTGATAAACCACTTATGCACTTGCTCAATGAGTTGATAAACCACTTAGAGATGCTTGCTAGAAGGTTGATAAACCACTTGGAAGGCTGAGACACCGAGGAGCTTGTTGAAAAAGGGGTTTATAAACCACTAAGTGCTTGCCTTGGGGCTAATAAACAACGTATATTATTCTTTCTCAGTAAGTTGATAAACCACCTACCCCTTCTCAATCATTTGTTTGACTGAATATTCGTGTAAATTCCCTTGAGAAATTAAATCCTCATACTATGGATCCGACTCTTACATGGTCAGCTGCAAGAAATGTTAGACTAAAAATTACACTAATAGGGGGGGTGAATTAGTGTAATGGAAAACTTCATCAATTTAAACAATTTACCATAATCAAAATTGTAATCATAAGCATGCATCATTAAAGAACATCATCACATCATCATATATAAGAGAATAGTAGATGTACATGGGAACCCTTGCAGGAGAAAACTACAAATTATTTTTAATTTATTTAATTTTGATTACTAGATTCATAGGCACTAACCTGTTTGAGGAACTAACCCAAAAAAATTGCAAGCACCGAATTGCTATCAGCTATAACCTAATTGAGGTACCAACCTCGATGTATCCAAGCACCGAATTACAGTAGGCTTCAACACTATTGAGGCACCAACCTCGATGATATGCAAGCACCAACTCGTAGTATGCTTCAACCTAATTGAGGCACCCACCTCCTTCTTCAAATCGATGGGGACTACTTTACACAATATTTCAAACTATATCCACAAGAAAAAAGGAAAATATATGTCTCTACAAATTGACCATGCCAATGTTGTCACAACATGTTCATCAACCTGCAATTATAACATCTTCCCCAGATATAATTTTGATCATGAATACACAACCTGCTCGTAAATCTTGAAACTTGATTATAAAACCTAGTACATGATATCAAGAATAAGTATATATTTTAATGTCCAAAAACATGTCTTCATGAATCTTCATGTACCCCTCAAAAATAAAAAATAAAATATCATGGCCATTTCCCTTTTTCTAGAATTAAATTTGGAGCTTAAAAAACTAAAAAATACATTATAAACATTAATTGTTCAACAAAAAGGCCCTTTCAGGGCGCATTATCCAAAATGACCTTTTTCGTCTCAAAAAATTGCAATTTTATAGGTGATATAAATTGCACTTTCCAATGCACCAATGTGTCCTTAAAAAAAATGACTAGTCTAGAGGGGTCAAACCCATGACCTCTACAATCCAAACAAAGCCACTGACCAATTACCTTGCACAATGTTTCTTATCACATCATGAACACTGTTAATTTTTGTTCTGTTGCAATCACTTCAACAGAGTTGAAATGTGATTCCCTTTCGCAGACCCACTGCACACTCATTGAAATGAAAACCAAAATGTGTTGCCTCTCTACGGGCTCCGGGTAACCAGACTGTGTTTCCTCTCTATGGGATCATTGTAATCAAAATAACCAAAATGTGTTTCTACTTTTGCAGGCTCACAATGTAACTAAAATGTGTTGCCTATCCATGGGCTCATTATAACAAAAACATGTTTCCCTTTTCCGGATCACTACTGATCCAGGAGGATCTCGTTAGATCAGTTACCCAGTTTCAGTGTCGTCGTCAGCAATTCAGTTCGGTGTCGTTCAATTTCGACAATGTTGTTTATGGTTCAGGTTGTTCAAGTGATGTCTATGGTTTTTCATGGTGTTAAGTTGATATGGTGTTGTACCTAGTTGTCGACAAGTGTTCATCGTTAGTTCCACCAGAGTTGATCATCGACATGGGCGTGTCGTCCATTGCAAGGGGTTTGATATGAGTTCGTCATCATATGATGTTGTCGCAAATGTCACTTTGTGACAATTTGATGTAAGTGGTTTATGTGGTCTTCATGGTCATCACGACTTTCTTCAGGTTCTTCTGACATGGTGATGGTTTCTGGTTTTACAACATTATAATACACCTATTCTAAATGTTGGATCCTAAAACCTAAACCCTAGAACCTATGTCTAAAGACCTAAGACCTAACACATTAACCTAACACCTAATACATTAAACCTGAGTCTACACCATGCATAAGTCCTACACCTATCAAAACCATGTATCAAATACATATACACCTAAGTCCTAAACCTAAGTCCTAGGCTATTACACTAAGTCCTAACCCTATCGGTTTATTGTATTACAAACAATAATTATCAAACATAAAACCTAAGTTGTATAACCCTCGGCCTATGTTAAACATTACAAAAACATTATAAAATAAACATAATAGCCCCTTGACCGCTGGACTAAACCGCATAGGGACCACTTTCATGTGAACAAGCGGAGATAGACCGTAACAATAGTCCCTAACCACGGAGGAAACCGCAGCATAACCATATGCATGTGAGCAAATAGTTTAATGGGCGGAGGTTACAATGACCGTGGCAGACAAGCTCTAAACTGGGTGAAGTTTGTAAATGGCCACAGCGCATGTGAATACACCGACAACCACAAATCGAAACCTCCGGGGGGTAACAACACATGTGGCAGTCTATCAGTCGATCGCCAGGGAATGCGGCATAGTCACATGGCAACCGGTTGTTCAGAGGATAGACCATAGTCTATTTTGGGATTTTCTTGTTGCAGTTTGTTAAAGAACTAATGTGATGACCTTGTAAAGTGTTCCAAGGTGGAAAAAACTAACAAGACCAAAACCAACAAACCCTGAAGTCAGCTCATGCACTCCTAAAATTAGTCTGAGGAGGTTGGAATGTATTTGGAAAGTTTAAAAGGTTGTTTTGCACATTGAAGTGGACATTGGTGGTTTTTGAGTTTCATGTGCAGGTTTTGAAGGGATAGAGGTTGTTTTGTTTTTAGTGTAACAAAAGCATCTGGAGTCAGAATTGGGAATCGTGACATGCGTTGGAAAGCTGGTTTAGAGGGCTATCTTATGACAGTGATCAAAAGTGCTTGCATGCACATTCAGTCTGGTCAAATTTCTGTGTAATCGACCTGCGTGGTTTCAATCCTAATAAAGCAGTCACCCATCTTAAAAATGCGTAAAATGTACAATATTCCATTTTTGTAATAACATTGGTTCAATAATGCATTTATTTTAAATATTAACCCCTAGTTAGTTATTAATAACAATTTTCATTTTTCACTTATGATCCTAGTACATAAACCAGCCAAATTATGGAGCATCGGGATTTCAGTAATTTATTCCAATTTTCAATTTTCAAATAAAT
>APFE030760284.1:0-10621 GCA_000404065.3 Pinus taeda | reverse complement strand
TAAGCAAGGAATACAACAAGAATTACAATTGATGCCTAAAGCTCCTTTGCCTAGTGTCAAAATGAATCAATTCAGTTCAAGTTTGGAAATTAACAGTTACAGGGATGCAGGTGAGTGTTGGGGAAAGTCAATGTTACATTTCTCTTGTATTGTGTCACCATTTCAAGTTTCAAACAGTTTGGAAGCCTCTTTTCAAGTGGAGAGGAAAACTATTTTTTTTGATATCAAATCCTTTTCTTAAGCAGTGTCAAAGTATCTAATGGAAAATTATGCATCAGGGGAAAGTGATAATCAATGGAAACATCATTTAATTAATAAGGGATAAGTTATTCAAACAAATCAACAACTAATTCAATACCTTCAAAATCAAACTAAGTTGCAACAGTTTTCACCTTACAGTTTGATGGGTTATTGGTAGCAAGTTCACTTAGTAATCAGGAATATGGAAAGTATATCAAGTCAAGTAGCTGGTTTGATGTCAAGAATATCTTTGATTGTCTCCATTATTCCACAAAATAGATTGTTAATACATGTCAATAATATTGAACAATATCTTGTAGAGATTGTTTTCAACGATAATTATGAATCATTAACTCATGGTATTTCATGGAAAGAAATCAATTTCCATGTTCATAACAGGTTGTTTGACCATCATCGCAAGTTGTACATATTGCAGATGGATGGAACAGGTCACCAGCTTAAAATGTGCCATAATCAACATCATCAGGGTCATCACTTGCAGGGGATTGATCGAATGTATTGGTACATCATCAGGGCAAGGTGGAAAGTGAGGCAGCTCTACCCTCTTCGACTATTTGTTTAGTAAAAATTTTGTGGTCCAAAAGCTTTCAAGTGGAGAGGATTGATCCAGGAGGATCTCGTTAGATCAAATAAACAGTTTCAGTGTCATCATCATCAATTCAGTCTGGTGTCATTTAGTTTCGACAATGTTGTTTATGGTTCAGGTGATGTCTATGGTTTTTCATGGTGTTTAGTTGATATGGTATTGTACCTAGTCATTGAAAAATGTTCATTGTCAGTTTTTCTAGGGTTGATCATCGACATGGGTGTGTCATCCATTGCAGGGGTTTGATATGGGTTTGTCGTCATATGATGTTGTCGCAAATGTCACTTTGTGACAATTTGATGTAAGTGGTTGATGTGGTCTTCATGGTTGTCACGAACTTCTTTAGGTTCTTCTGACATGGTGATGGTTTCTCGTTTTACAACATTATAATACACCTATTCTAAATGTTGGATCCTAAAATCTAAACCCTAGAACCTATGTCTAAAGACCTAAGACCTAACACATTAACCTAACACCTAAGGCATTAAACCTAAGTCTACACCATGCATAAGTCCTACACCTATCAAAACCATGTATCAAATACATATACACCTAAGTCCTAGGCTATTACCTTAAGTCCTACCCTATCGGTTTATTGTATTACAAACAATGGTTATTAAACATTACAAAAACATTATAAAATACACATAACATTCCCCTGACCACTGGACTAAACCACGTGGGGACCATTGTCATGTGAACAAGCAGAGATAGACCGTAACCATAGTCCCTAAACACGGAGGAAACCGCATCGGGAACCATGTGGATGTGAGCAGATAGTTTAATGGGCGGAGGTTACAGTGGCCGTAGCAAACAGGCTCTAAACCAGGCAGAGTTTGTAAACGGAAATAGCACATGTGAACACACCGGTGACGACAAACCTGAACCACTAGCGGGTAACAACACATGTGGCAGCCTGTCAGTCGACCGCCAGGGAATGTGGCCTAGTCACAAGGCAACCGGCTGTTCAGCGCATCGTTTAATAACTGCCAACAGTTCAAAGGATAGGCCATAGTCTATTTTGGGTTTTTTTTGTTGCAGTTTGTTAAATAACTAATGTGATGACCTTGCAAAGTGTTCCAAGGTATAAAAACCTAACAAGACCGAAACCAACAAACCCTGAAGTCAGTTCATGCACTCCTAAAATCAGCTTGAGGAGGTTGTAATGTATTTGCAAGGTTTAAAAGGTTGTTTTGCACATTGAAGTGGACAATGGTCATTTTTTAGTTTTATGTGCAGGTTCTGGAGGGATAGAGGTTGTTTTGTTTTTAGTGTGACAAGAGCATCCAGAGTCATAATTGCTAACCGTGATAGGCATTACAAAGCTGGTTCAGAGGGCTATCTTATGACAACGACCAGAAGTGCCTGCATGCACATTCAGTTCGGTAAAATTGTTGTGTAATCGACTTCCTTGGTTTTAATCCTCATAAAGCGGTCGCCCATCTTGAAAGTGGATCAGGAGATGTAGTCCATCAAGGACAAATTCCGTAATCAATTTTATTGTCTGGTATCACTATGTATTTGCTATTTTCACTTCTGTTTTGCATCTTATTTATGCTTTTTCATCTGTTGTAAAGTCTTCTTCTCGAGCATTTCTCACGCTTTTAAGCACTTTCAGTTAACAATCTATTCATTAATGGAATAATCAAATCTACTTAATTTTTAACTTATGATCATTTTAGATCAACTACAATCAAACAACATAACCAAATGTGTTTCCTTTTCATAGACTCATGATAGAATGAAACTACATTTCCATTCATGATCTCATTGCAATCAAACAACAAAACCAAATGTGTTTCCTCTCTGCGGAATCACAACAAAACCAAAATGTGTTTCCTCTCTATGGACTCACAATAAAACCAAAATGTGTTTCCTCTCCACAGACTCACTACAAAAACAAAGTGTGTTTCCATTCGCAGACTCACTACAATCAAAAAAAAAAAAACAAATGTGTCTCCTCTTCATAGAATCATGATAGAACCAAAATATGTTTCCCTTCACGGGCTCACTGCAATCAAACGCCAGAACCAGAATGTGTTGCTTCTCCACATACTCATGACTTCATCTTTGTCCTGAGGATGAACCAAATTAGTTGGTTTGAAACATCCACCAATTAACGAATTATGTGATTAATTCTAAAGACAATCTCAAAAAACAAGATGGATCACATAAGCTTGAAATAAGAGAAAACCAAAATGTGTTTCCCTACGTGGGATCACTGTAATCAAACACTAGAACTAGAATGTGTCTCTTCTCCATGTATTCACGAAAGAACCAAAATGTGTCTCCCTTCACGAGCTCACTGCAATTAAGCAATAAAACCAAATGTGTTTCCGCTCCATGAACTCATGATAGAACCAAAATTTGTTTCCATTTGTGATCTCTCTACAATCAACATAACCAAATGTGTTACCCCTCAAGAGCCTCAAAATCCAAATCACATACAAACGTAAACCATAATAATCCTTCACCAACTACAAATCCAACTACCCATGACATGTTACATATTTGTTATGAATGATCATATGTGCCATGGGTGGTATCATATATATAATAGTATGAATGGGTTTGAGGGGGAAACCATATGAACTTTCATTTAACCAAAAATTTTCTCATACACCATAGTTATTTGGGCTGACCCTAACGAGGCTTGTAACCTAATCCTTATGGGTCGCAAGTAATCCTTATTATTACATCATCATGGTGTCACATATGCCACGTGAAACACTTTGATTGGTGCCACATGTCACCACAAATTATCCCTATTCGTTAGCCAATACTTCCATTTCAACATGCCACATGGCATCATGTCAAACTACCATGTTATCATCTCTTACCACATTATCATTACCTACGACATCATCATTACCTACCAGGTCATCATATTTGAGTCATTCACAAGCCACCATATGTCACTGTAAACCAAATTCCCAATCCAGACATGCCACCTCAGCAACTATGTCAAAGAGTCCACGACATCATCTTTAATTCATTCATGAGCCACCACATTTCATTACTCCATTGGTCCAACATGGAATGCATGTCCTTCATTATCCTTCACACACGTTAACACTTCATCCACCATTCACGTTATTTCCAATGACCAGATCCACATGAAGATGATCAAATTTTAATCAGGTTAAATAATGTGCAAGTTCACACACCAACCGCCATTGAGTACCCTCAAGGAGATGGATCTAATTCAAAGATGCATGATCTTTACAATTTGGTAATTTAGTTCACAAATTTGGTGTTTTGTTTCTCTTATTTAAACTTCCAACTTCAAATTGACATAACTTTGCATCCGAGAAGAGTTTGACAAGTGTGATATATTGTTGAAAAGGTACCGAAGAGGACTATCCAACCATAAGAACATCATTAAATAAAATCACTACATGATCATAATAGAGAAATAGACGTACATGGAAACCCTTGTGGGAGAAAATCACAAATTATTTTTATCTTCTCTAGTTTTGATTACATAGATTCACAGACACCAACTTGTTGGAGTCACCAACCCCCAAAAATAAATTTGTAGGAACCAAACCCCAAAATATGCAAGCACTGTCTTTCTATAGGCTACAACCTAATTGAGGCACCAACCTCGATGATATGCAAGCATATACTTATAGTAGGATTCAACTTGACTGAGGCACCAACCTCAATGATATGAAAACACTGACTTGCAATAGGCTTCAACCTGATTGAGGCACTAACCTCGATGGATGCACCCACCTCTTTCTTCAAACTGATGTGGACCACATTTCACAATATTTCAAACTAGATCCACAAGCACAAAAACAAACATGTCCCCACAAACTGACCATACTAATGTTATCACAACGTGTTCATCAATCTATAATTATAACATCTTTCCTAGATCTTATTTTTGTCATGAATGCATAACCTACTCATAAATCCTAAAACCTTCTTATAAACCCTAGTATAGGATTTCAAGAATAAATATAGCTTTTGATATCCAAAAACATGTCTTCTTGAATCTTCATGCCCCCGCGAAAGATCACAAAAATATCGTGGTCATTTCCCTTTTTCCAAAATTAATTTTGGGGTTCAAAAAACCCAAAAATACATCATAAACATTAATTGTTTGAAAAAAGGCCCTTTCAGGGTGATTTATACATAATGACCTTTTTTGGCTAAACGAGTTGCAATTTTATGGGTGCTAAAAATTTCACCTTTTGGCATGCCAATATCTCCTTAAAAAAAATCGGCTAGTCTACAAGGGTCAAACATATGACATTTGTAACCCAAACAAAGCCACTTACCAATTACCATGTGCAACGTTTCTTACCACATCCTGAAAATCATTACTTATTTTCTAATGCAATCCCTTCAACAAATCCAAAATGTGATTCCCTTCTATGGACTCACTGTGAGCTCACTACAATTAGAACCAAAAAGTGTTGCCTCTCCACAAGCTCACAATAACCAAAATGTGTTGCTTCTCCGTGAAATCACGGTAAAGAAAATGTATTTCCTCTCCATAGGCTCACTACAATCAAAATAACCAAAATATGTTGCTTCTTCCACAAGCTCCTAACGTAACCAAAATGTGTTTCCTTTCCATGGGATCATTGTAACCAAAATGTGTTGCCTCTTCATGGGCTCATTGTAACCAAAATGTGTCGCCTCTTTGTAGAAGCACGATAGAACCAAATTTTGTTGCCCTTTGTGCGCTCACTACAATCAAACAACAAAATCAAAGTTGTTTCCTCTCTATGGACTCATGATAAAACCAAAATGTGTTGCCTCTCTTCGGACTCATGACATAACCAATTTGTGTTTCCCTTCGCAGAATCACTGCAATAAAACAACATAAACAAATGTGTTTCCTCTCCATGGATTCATGATAAAACAAAAATGTGTTTCCCTTCATGGGATCAATGTAATAAAACATTAGAAACAAAATATATTTCTTCTATAGGTACTCACGATAAAACCAAAATGTGTTTCCCTTCACAAGATCATTGCAATCAAACACCAGAACCATAATGTATTACTTCTCCATGTAATCACAACATGACCAAAATGTGTTTCCCTTCACATGATCACTACAATCAAACAATCAATTCAAATGTGTTTCCTCTTTGTGGCTCACGATAGAACCAAAATGTGTTTACCTTCATAGGATCACTACAATTAACAGAACCAAATGTGTTTCCCTTCCACAGGCCCAAACTCCATATCACATATAAATGAAAACCACAACAGTCCTTCGCCAACCATATAGCTAACTACCTGTCACATGCTATAGATTTGTGATGAATGATTTTATGTGCCTTTTATAGTATCATATATATATCGTGAGCATGTGTGAGGGGGGAAATCGTTGAGAACTTTGTTTCGATGGGGATAACCATATGACCTTTCATATAACCAAAAAATATGATACGCCACATTCATCTAGGCCCACACCAACAAGCCATGTGACATGATCCTTGAGTGACGCCATGTGTCACCACAATTCACCCTTATGGCTAGCCAAAACTTCCATTTCAACATGCCATGTGGCATCATGTCAAACTGCTATGTCATCATCGCCCAACACGTCATCATGCCTACCATGTAATCACCACCTGCCACATCATCATTTCCTACCATGTTTGTTATCACCAAAAAATAATCACCTAGCCATTTCTATCTAGGCAGATCAAAGTACACCATGCAAGATTAATTTTACCATAGTAAAATTACTTTCACCATGGGAAATAATTTAGTAAATCAAATTTATTAAATTATTTTTGTTTAAAGTTAAAAAACCCCATGAGAATAATTGAATAAATCCTTATTTATTCAATTTTCTCTAGGAATAATTATTAAATCATTATTTGATAATCATTCCTTGTCACATTTGACTAAATCACCTAGGAATAATTAAATAAATCACTATTTATTCATTATTCCTTAATTCTATTATTGGAATAATTGATAAATCACCATTTAATAATTATTTCAATTTCACACCATTCTTAATCCTCGTGAAATAATTAATAAATCATTTATTTGTTAATTATTTCTAAATAAATATATTTGACCATTTTGAATATTTTTGCCCTCTCCAAAAAATATAATAAAGTATTCCTAATGGTTAGATCTTGATTTGGTCAATATTAGTTTATTTTTCTCCATTTTCGAGATAAACCCAATACTTTGTTATAAATAAGAGGGCTTTCCATTCATTCTTCACCATGATCATTATCATCATCACCACTATCGTCTTCTTACATTTGAGCTGCCACTTGAGTTCTACACATTGTTTTGGGTTTTTCATATATTGAGAGAGAGAATCGATTACTGAAGCATTAATGACATCAAAGAACCTATCCCACATAGGGGGATTTGCATAACCTTTTTGTATATCCCCTTCACTAGGTGTTATCAATAAAGATCATTATTCATTTAAAATTCTTTCCATATTGGGTTATTGCATCAGATATATATTGTTGCTTGCTATTTTGGATTTCAAATTTCTAATTGTTGCAAGTTTTTCTCATTTTATTATGTAGATATGAAGCATAAACAACCAAAAATTGGTGTTAGGGTCACTTGTCACCAATGACTTAAGTGAAGTCTTTTTGGTACACCTTCCAAGAAATTTCATACTAACAATGTCATCATCTTTGAGTCGTTCACAAGCCACCATGTGTGACTATAAACCAATTGTACAACCTGGATCAGCCACCTCAAAAACATGTCAGAGGGGCCACATCATCATCTTTGAGGCATTAAAAAACTATGATGTGTCATTGTTCCATTGGTCCAATATGGATTGCACGATCTTCATTATCCTTCACGTGTGTTGACACTTCATCCACCGCTAGCATGATTTCTAATGACTAGATAAACCCAAAGATGCTCAAAATTTAATAAAGTTAAATAGTGTGTAATTTCATGCTCCAAGCACCATTGATTTCCATGAACGATATTGATCCAATTCATAGATGCATGATATTTAACAATTTGGTGATTCTGTTCACAAATTTGGCATTCTCCCCCTTTCTGCAACTGCCAACTTCAAATTGACATAACTTCAGATCCGGGAAGAGTTTTACCAAGTGTGATATACCATTGGAAAAGTATCATAGAGGAGTATTAAACCATACCATCGATAGATTCATTTGATTATCATAAATTTGATAAAATCTCAATAAACGTTGAGCCATTTTTACATCATTTGATGAGAACTTGTCAAGATATCAACTATCATATTTCTTCCTTTGATTCATTAATGACACAGTTGCTTCCTTGGAATTCCCATTTGACATCAATGACAACATTATATCCAACAAGAAATATTGCAGTGCAGTTTCCCTATCTTTGGGTGGAGAGATGAAGTCCCTCCCTTTAGTTGTCAATCATTCAAGTTATACAGATAAGTGTATTTGCTTACATATGTGTTACACTATGAATAATGAATAATTTCTAATATGTGTTATAGTAGTGAATGTGTCAACATTGGACGAATGTGATATTCATGTTTTTATGTGATGAGATGATTTATATGTATTTTCTCATGGTCATGAGGGGCTTGGAGGCATCTCTGTTTACTGATATGTTCATGAAGTGTAGAGCTATTTATATGGTCATGTATGACAACTAGACACGCCTAACTAAAATGTTATAGATTGTGATTTCCATTTTCTAATAAGTTGTTAATAACATGGTCATTTATTTATTTAAAAATTATAGTTGTATTTCCTGAGAAAGGGCTATTATTGGTGCAACACATGGTCAATCAATAGATATGATAGTATTTGCTTGGGACAATCCTTGAGACCTTTTATGGTGTTGTTGTACTTGAATTTACATAATTTATAGATCTGTGGAATGTATGATAGCTAAGAATAATGAGTAGAGTGTTATGTGGATAGATAAGGGTTTTAACCCTATAAGATGGGTGTTCTAAGTAATTCCCTACTTCAAGGAGAACTTTGGCTAAGTCCCTTAAGATTCTTAGATTTTATAAGTCTAAGTGTTGCAAAAGCCATATTTTATATATCGGGTCGGATGGATTTTGGAAAGATAATGTATCCAATCCAGATATGTTTTACACCTTCATCATCTGGCACACCCAACTATACAAAATGGGTGGATACCCTCTATTCTAGCGGATGTATCCAAAGGTCTGGGCATCCATCTAACCAGTGCATGTGCATTATTTGAAATGGGCAAGATATGCGTTGAACTAGAGTTTGGAGGAAGCACAATATATCCGAGGTGGGGCCTGACATGGTGGAATAATTGTGTGGGGCCATATTTATTATTTCATGGATGTATTAAGGGGTTCAAAGGGTATGCCAAAGTGCAAATTCTAATGCACCCAAATTTTTCCCAAACCCATATATAATGGAAAATCATTGAACTGCACAAAGGGACTAGTCCTTGTGGGACATGGTGGGTCCAATGGATGCCACGTGTTGGTTATTACTGTTGTGGCATTAATGATGTGGCGAGTTATAATTGGCTAGACTTCAAATGAGCATAACTTTCAATCTGAGAATCAGATTGAGATAAAATTTATATCGCCGGAAATATCTCGATGAGGTGAACATGATTGTGACTTTTTTTTAAAGTTTCGATGAGGTTGGAAAAGGAGGATTTTTGTAACCCCATATTCACAATAGACTGTGAGGGCCAAGTTAAGTTATAATTAACAACTTCCACAACCAAGATAGTTTAAGGGGGTGAAAGGGAGCATTACAACAACATAAAGGAAACCCTTCACTCAATTAGTAGTCCCTCAATACTTCCATTTCTTAATGATTTTGTGCATAACTTCAACAAGTTTTCTTTTGTGCATAACTTCAATAAGATTTCTTGGCAATCCAACTGGCCCTCGAGCTCAAGATGAAGGCTTAAATACTAACTTCACTCACAAAATAGGTAGTCAACAAATCCACATTGGTTGTTGTGATTTGGAAGGATCTTTCTCTCACCTTTTTCTCAGTGTCACAATATTAGAATCTATGTGTAGTTCTAGTTCACTCCACTAGTTACTTAGGTTCACACATACATGATCACATTCCATAGTCCATAACCTTCCTTTGCTACTTTATACTCACACACTTACAGTCTCTGCCTCTCTTTTCCTAACCACATGCACGTTGCTCAATGTGAGAGTTCAAGTCTCTTCCCTTGGGATGCATGGTCAATCCAAATTCTCTAGAATGGGTACGTAGCCCATACCTCTAGAGAAATTCAATATCACTCCCATTCATTCTCATAACTACTAGTATTTACATGGTTAAACTATTAAATCAGAAATCAAAACATTAGTTTAGGAAAGATAGGAAACTTTTGAATCCCCCTTACAAATTCCCTCTCAAACTTCACGATGCATGTTGGTTATCTCTTCTTCAACTTTAGTAATACATTAAATAAAATTCCTATTACATCAATTAAATTTGGTCAAGATGTTCAAGATGGTCATTCCAACATTATGAGCCTTAATTACAATTACAAAACTTGGGGGTTTAAAAAGGGGTGTTACAATGGTCAACTAATGTAAACATAGTTTCTCAATATTGTAAAATAATAATCTAATCAAGTGCAATAGAAAATTACATCCAATGATGAACGAGACCGTAAGAAGAATGAATGACACCAATTTTATCAATAGTGTTAGCATAATTATTAAAACTTTCTTTTAGTTGTTAATATTTAGAGTAGGAAGTTTCAATATGAAATATATTTACATTACATAGGATCCTTGGAGTTTATTACACATTCTCATGGCTACTCTTAAATTTT
>APFE030760281.1:0-15849 GCA_000404065.3 Pinus taeda | reverse complement strand
TATGTATCTTTCCTTTGGGACAATCAATCTTAAGGTTGTTATACAAATAATGATTCTTAAACCACATATGAAAAACTTAGGATAAAGTTGTGGGAAAAATAGAACATTATTGTTTTCTCTTAGCACTCAATACGCTCATTCTTCCCCTCTCATTCACTTATATCCCTTCTTCATTCATATCTGCTTGCAACCATTAGTGGTCTTTATAATATGTATGCAAAATATGTATTTACAAATTCAAATACACTAGGAAATGGTTACTCATTTGATGATAATAATTAATGCCCTTGATTTTATAATGTAAGTACACATAACAATTACATAGGTTGGTGAGCCAATTGACATGGCCAAGAGCCAATCCATGTATAATAATAATAATAATAATAATAATAATAAATAAATAAATAAATAATTGCCAATTGTAGAAGACAAGTATAAAAAGAGTATGGGGGTCTACTGCTCTGTAAGAGACAAATAAGAAGGTGTTAAGGAGTTTAAAAAAAGACCAAAGGAAAAATAATAATATTTTATTCTTATTCAAACTTTCAATACCTTAATTGAGGAAAAGAACATATTAACCCTGGGTTTAGTGAACACTTCTCCCTATGCCACATGTCAGGTTAAATCCATGCACATAAAATATGGGGATTTTACTGAGTTGAGGGAATTCTTGGTCACAAATTCATGCATGTGGAGATTACCAATTCATATGGTTGTTCAAATAAAGTAAGGGAAAATTACAAAGACTAGGTTAAATGAGGGAACTAGTGTAAAACTAAAATAGAAGCATCCTTGGTGTCTTGGTATGGAGATTTTCCTGACTAGCCTACATTAGAGCCTTGTTAGAGGGAGTTAATGTTAGGGACTACAATTGTAGGGAAGGTGAATCCTCTCTTGGGATAGGTGGGCTAAAGGGGAAAAGATAATTGGTGATTGGGATGGCTGATTATGAGAGAAATTTGTGTATCACATTGATTTGGGATTAGACTTAGACTACTCTTTTTAGCCCTTGTGGTGTCATAGCCCCAACTTAGGGGCAACCTATTGATGAGATACCTAGACCAATCTTTCATAAGACTAGGAGGAATGTCCTATGTTAGCACAATTGGTGGTTTCCATTGAAATCAATGTTCTATTCTAGTTTATGTTTTAATGTGAATCCTTGTGCATATTTGTTATATTGTAATTGTTTTTAATCGTGTAATTGACATGCTGCAATATATGCTTTTGTAAATTAAGAATGATCTACATGTATGTCAATGTAGAATATTATGCTTACATATTTGTGCATATGCACGACATAATTAATAGAATGGTATAAGAGTTATGGTTTATGAATTATATAAGCTAGGATAAGAGAGAAACAAAAGTTCAATATGTGCAAAGCATAAAAGGGTGTTAGTGTGACCTAGCTTGGAGTTAGGTACACTACAAAATGGTATCATAGAGAAGTTTATAGCAATCGAGTTGCATGGATCAAAACCTCACTATTAGAGGGAAAGTTATAGTTTGCAAGCTAATTATTCAACATAATTCATCAAGGAGAGAAAATAGGGAAATGTGAAATTTAATCTCATATGGGAAAAGATCAAATTCCAAATAGAAAATGAGTTGCAAAAATAAAAAAAATAAAAATTTTGTAGCTACAAATTAATATTATTAGGGCCAGATTACAAAGTTACAAAATTGGACATGGAAAAAAGAAGAAAAACATTGTTACAAAGTAAGATGAAATCCCTAATTTTTGGTGAAAAATTGGATCTTGAATGGACCATAAAGTTTGATTCAATCAATACAAGCATCAAATTGATAATTGCAGGAGTGAATTTAGCAAGAAGAAGATGTATTATGTAGTTGAGCTTGAAAACTTCATGCAAACAAAAAATTCTAGAAAAATAAGGTCATAAATGATGGAATTGTAAAAATTTGGGAAAACTTATGCAATTTTGAAATTTTGTATTAGTGACATCAGCGGTATTTGAAGTTAATGTGTGGAGGAGGACAATTGGAATCATGAAGTTAATTTAGAATAGAGGGATCTAGTTATCGATTAGTCACATCCAAGCCCAAATTCAATCTAAGGCATCAGATCAAAGGAAATCTCATTTCCATGTTTTTTTGGAAGCAAGAAGGTGCATTTTTGGGTGTCCATATTTAAGCCTGAAATAAATATTAATTTCCAAGTTAGATGAGCCTCCACCATTGGATTTTTAAGGTGTAGAGTATTGCATTATCAAGTGTGCATCTATAATCCCAAATTAAATCTAGAAGATCAAATCAAATCAACCTTAGTTGGTGGATCTATCAAGGCCAAGTTACCTCAATGATAGCCAAAAATATATAAGCATGGATTTCATCTCCACCATTGGATTGCAATCAACCTCAACTATTGGAGCTATTGAGGATAAGTTTACCGCATTAACAAGAAACCACATCTAGCTTTGAATTTAATCTCCATAGTCAGATTGCAATCAACCTCAATCATTATATCTACCAAGCTTAAGTTTCCTTGATAATAGTTGGGCACACTCTAAGCCTAAATTTATTTTCCACCATTAGGTCAAGTCAATCTTAGACATTAAAACTTTAGAGGTAAGTTGATTATTTAATGACAAATCACTTCTAAGTTTGAAAATGAGTATGGACAATTGATCTAAACCACATCTCCTCTTGCAAGCATGTAATTTATGTGTGTAAGGATAAAGGTGTGAAATGGACCTTGCCTATCATCATAGTGGATTGGTGGCAAATGAAGGTGAGACCCTCCCATCTTAGCGAAGAGTAATAAGGTGCCATACAAATCATGGACCCTAAGTGGCGCTTAAAGAGAGAGAAAGTGTACACAAATGGGCTACATGGGTGTCAAGTGTCCAAGGAAAGGCATGAATGCTAAGATCTTGTCCAATGGAAAGTAAAAGATATGCATACTTGTACTTTTCAAGGAAAATTTTAAGAATGAAAATTTATACCTAGTGAATCTTACTAGTCCCTCATATGAAAATTGTAAAATACTTGGTGATACTATTATAAAAATATTCAAATTTATAATGAGTTTTATATAAGTATATAAAATTTTGGCTATTTTAAGGTAAAATAATTTTATCCTATAATTTTGGGGAATGGTTGAAGAATCATTAAGTTCACACTTTTCATCAAAATTTTCAAGTCATAAAATTCTAGGGAATTTTTAAAGGCTTAAACAACATTTTTGGATGTTAGAAAAAAAGAGGGAGCCTATGCACTACCACACATATGGTATCAATTGTCTCAAATGAAATATCCTAGAAAGTGATTTCCATTAGCATGCTACAAGTGCCGAACAAAGTCAGTATGCGGGAATTACACCTGAAAAAATGAAAAGGAAAAATTAGACACCAATTTACTTCTAGGAGGCACAACTCCTTATTCAGAACTCAAATAAAGACACATAAGTAGTCTATATAAATCCCTGGGATGGTAGAATACAACCATGGAGTTAGAATTCATATATGTGCATCCAATTTCTTAACAATTAACAAAAAAATGTTGTATCATTATGGGAAAAAATTTGGAGAAAAGGTCGAACTTCAACAAGACATAACCTTCAACTTTAGCTCATATTTGAATAGGTGAGTAGTCAATGTAAATATATTTAGGAGGCCAATCCATCCATCAACCCATAAATATGATTTTGGTTGTGTATTTTCATATGAAATCAAAAGAGGTCCTCTAGTGACCAACATGAACAACAAATGTCCATGATAAAAAAATAATGATATAGAGTTTTATTTAAATATAACTTCTAATACCTAATAGAATTATTATATTACATGGTATAATTAAGGTGTAAGTATATTAGGGCAGAATCAAAATGAAGAAAAAGAACACAATAGTTGGACTTCGTGAACCATGCAAGACAATTTCAAAACAATGTTGCTAATGGTGAAGTGTTTCCAGATGACATAGGTACACCCATAGGTGATTATTAGACAACAAAAGCTACAAATATTCCATAGTGGTACTTACAAAGGGGTGTGGATGTCCACTTCGAGTTTTGAGAGTACGAAAATGATTATGGTTAAGTATGAATCAAGAAGGTAGTACTAATTATCAACAATATAAGGTAGGGTGTTATAAAAGGGTATGATCATAAAGGATCCAAAAAACCAATGATGTATGACCCAAAAAGGAGATAATGATTACAATGACTTAGTGCAATTCTCCCAATTGTTAGATATAAATATTAGCTACAAGAGAATGCTCAAAGGAAATTATAAAAAGTGCATACATAGGAAATGAACTAGGAAGAATATGCTAGAATAGTTGGTATTCTTATAACCATTAAACCATGTTAAATACAAGGAGCATAGAGTAAGCTAGAAAGAGAGTAACTCGATCAATGTGCTTAATAAGATAAGGTAAGTTATTGAACCCCAAATTAAAAGTGGAGTTAGGAATTATTGTTATAGCCCTTTTTTCCACCTTATGTCAACTAGACAAACCTAGTGTCAACCCTCCAAATTTGTTGGTCTAAATGCATTTTTGTTTCCCCTTCTTTATGCCCTTATAGCAGCTCACTTCTCCCACATGGTTTTCATCCTATTACCCATCACTCCATTGCAATTATACATCCTGGAACTTGAGTACATATCATTCCTTCTTCCTAGATGTGATGGAGGTTAAAATTCTAGAATAAGTCATTCCCAAGGATATCAACTCGACCCATCTCATATTGAGTTGGCCAAGGGTCAATTGTTGGAGAAACTTCCTAATTTATCATGGCCCTATGTTAGGGTCCAACCCTAACCCCTTTATTTGTGTAATAAGCCCAATGGGCTGAGTCAGAGTCATCATTAGTTAGAGAGTCAATAAAGCCCGTATTAATAATTGTAAGTGGTTGACCCACATTGGAGAAAAGGGACCACAGTTAGTTGTAAATGGGCCATAATGAATAAACAAAGTGGTTAACCCATGTTGTGCAAGGGACCACTAATAGTTAGGGTTTTGGATGTCATTTAGATATAAATAGTCTTAGTTAGTAAGGGAAATATCATCGAGTCTTATTGTAATTGAGCTCTGCTTTGCTGAAGGTTTCCCCTTAAAGAGGCAAGTGGACATTAAATATGTTTATGAATAACAAAACACTTTGCATTTTTTCTCATTTCATGTGACAATTCTATGTTCTAGGTTATATTTCTTCGTATTTCTAGTATTCTAGATTTCTCATAGGTCAATAGCATAACAAGTGGTATAAGAGCACTTTCCAGGACCAGTTGTACCTCCAATTTTCATAGATTTTTTTTTATGCTAGATATGTGCTCTGACGTCTTTAAACCATAGGATCTATCCTTGAGTGCATAAACCTATGGATTTTGGGAGGCATGCACGTGTGAAATAAAAGATGTGGTCATGCTTGTTGGACTCCCTTGTAACCAATGTGGGTACCCCTTCGAGTAGTAGCACATTAGATAGAACTGCACACATACTTCACTTCCACATACCCTTGGGTATATCAGAAGCCCCTTAGGCTCGCCTAAAACCTAACCTTAGATAACCCATCAACTATCTTACCTCTGCAGTACATTAAGAATAGCACTCAGGGAGATTACTCGCACATACAATAGAGTAGTCGGGTAGTATGACTAAGGGTACAGTCGATCCTCCTTAGTTAGCACCCTAAAATATTGGGCCAAGTACTATTGTTGGACCCCTATGTAAATTGTGATTTGTACCACCTTACACTCCTTTGGACCATAGTTCCCTCTGTTATCTGAAGATCACCCTCTATCTTATCTTCCCCATTAGATCCAGCAATTGGGGTTCTGTTGTCGCTGTACAACTCAGATTCAATAGTTCCAGTTTTCACAGTGCAGATCAGATTGTTTGTGCAGTAAGGGTTTTGGCTGCCATAATCCAGATTAGATTGTCGCAACACATTCGGCAGAATCAAGACCTTGGGGTTTTTGTTACTAAAGTCCAAGCTTGATTTTTGTAAGACATTGGGCAGTATCGAGATTTCTAGAATTCGACCACTACAATATTGATCAACGGGGAGTAAAAATCCTTTTAGAGTAAAAAAAAAACCATCCTAGGATGCTTGTAAGAGACTTAGCCCATAAGCTTCAGGACGACAAGTTGGTCGCAGTGGTACCATTCACTTGTGAACCCCCAATTTTCTGTCGGTCCCAATTTTTTTTCCGATGTGGCTTTAAGTGACCCACGTCATTAGACTCTCGAGTTCACCCTCTTTCTAAGAATACTACTCTTAAGTAATTTGCGAGGGTGGTGAATGCTAGGTACCATATCTCAAGTTATGGATTTTGAGAGGGTCGAACACCTTGAAAAGAGGTTTGAAGAATTCCAGGAAAATATGGACATTATTACCAAACAACTCTCACAACTAACATACCTTATAAAAAAGTATCATTGGGAGGAGCCAAGTGTTTATGCACACATAGAAGGAGAATCTAGCCATCACATTCACTTCCATGGAAATCACCACCATGCCAACCACTAGACACCCAAGCTAGACATAAATCCAAGGAACCAAAATTCTTTCAAATTGATGCTACTGATAACAGCTCAGCATAAGAAGCTCCATCCCTTGAGGTGCCCAAGGAAGAAGTCAAGGAAATCCAAACTGACAATGAGCTCACAGCTATGCCATATGAGTTGGTTATCTCACTACATGCCTTGGTTGGCATTTCTTCACCTTAGACTCTAAAAATCCGAGGCTTTATTAAACATCGACCAATAGTAGTATTGATTGATAGTGGTAGCACTCATAACTTTATTCATAAGAGAGTCACAAAATATGTTAATTTCTTTGTGCGAGTGGTATATAATTTCCAAGGCCTTATCGTTGATGGGGGGACCATGAAATGTGAAGTATTTTGTGAAAATATTAAGCTTTAGATGGGAGGCTACCACCTAAAGACCCATATGTTTGCTATTGAAATGGGTGGTTGCAACATTGTCTCGGGTGTTGAATGGATTTGCATAATGGGCCCTATCATAATGGATTTCCAAGATTTATATATGAGCTTTAAGTAGAATGACCACATTCATACATTAAGGGGGCTCCAAGCAGGTGCTCCTACTATCATCAATTTGCATCAAATGGAGAAGCTTTTAAAAAAGGGTCATCATGGAGTAGTCACCCAATTTAATGCCATCCAGGCCATTGAATCCACTAATCCTCATATTCATCATGAGATGCAAAAGGTATTAGATCACCACCAATGGGTCTTAGAAAAACCTAAAGAGATTCCACCCTCTAGGGGTGAACATGATCATATCATCCCTTTGGTACTGGGGGCCAAACTGCCTAGTGTTTTCCCATATCGATATCCTTTTGCCCAAAATAATGATTGAAAAAATCATCAAGGAACGCCTCAAAGCCGATGTTATTCATCACAACATCAGTCCTTATTTATCTCCAATGGTCATGGTTATAAAGAAGGATGGAGAATGGTGCATGTGTCCAGAATTTCGGGCCCTCAACAAGCTCACTATCAAGGACAAATTTCCTATTCCGGTTGTTGATGATCCGCTTGATGAACTGCATGGTGCTCAATTCTTCACCAAACTAGACCTCTACTCAGGCTATCACCAAATATGCATGAAGGAAGTAGACATTCCCAAGACTACCTTCCGAACTCATGAAGGCCATTATGAATTCTTGGTCATGCCATTTGGTCTCTGTAATGCTCCATCTACTTTTCAAAGCCTCATGAACCACTTGCTAAAACCATATCTCCAAAATTTGTCGTCGTCTTCTTTGATGACATTCTCATCTACAACATAACCTAGGAAAAACATCTTCAACATTTAGACTAGATATTGCAACTGTTCTGAGATCACAAATTATTTGTTAAATTATCCAAGTGCTCTTTTGGCATGGAAGAAGTCGAGTATTTGGGACACATTATGGGTCGTGAAGGAGTGAGGGTTGATCCAAAAAGGATTCAGCAATGCAAGATTGGCCCCAACCACTAACCTTGAAGAGTTTGGGGGGATTCTTGGGTCTCACTAGATACTATTGCAAATTTTTCCACAATTATGGTCTCATCACTATACCCCTCACTAATCTTCTCAAGAAAAAATCATTTATCTAGACTGATGCAGCTCAGCATGCCTTCTTGGCTCTTAAATAGGCCATGTGCTCCACTCCCATATTGGCCCTACCAAACTTCACCAAATCTTTGTGATTGAATGTGATGCTTCTAGTACTGGTATTGGAACTATATTAATGCAGGAAGGTAGACCATTGGCTTTCACCAACCAACAACTCAATGGAAAACATCTGGGTCAATCTACTTATGAGAAAGAAATAATGGTCATCTGACATGCAGTAGAAGCTGATATACGTAGCTTGGGAGGTACTCCAACCCCTAGGGTTTAGGGTTTGGAGGGAAAAAAACCACAAGGGCAGCTTGTGGGCTTGGAACCCAAGTATGGGGTTTTGAACCCATCATGATTTGGGTCAAAATCATGATGAAAAATCTACATGTGATGGATGAGGATGATATTTGTCGGTGAGATGATTCCAAAGCATCAAGAATCATCTGATTCTAAGTTGTTGTTAGAGAGATGAATTTTTGAAGTTGACAAGGTAATTATTGGTTGTCAATTCATGTAGGCTTGGTGTAAACAATTCCAATAGATGTGTCTCTTCAAGACTCATTGGAGCCCCTCATTTAGACTATAAAGAGAGGGCGAAAGATCATTGTTTGAGCATCCAAGTGTGTGCAATACATCCTCCATCGAGCTCTGAAATTTGGAGGCCCAGCCACAGCTAGAAGAAGACTTGGAACAATGTGAGGAGTCTACCCTAGATAGCGTGGGAGTTGTTGTTGGTGATAGCAGATTCTTCTGGGCTAAGACGGGTCTATTTGGGTTGGTTTCAAGTGTGGTCTAGTGTAGGATATCCTTGACTAGAAGGTCGAGCAGCCAAGGTACAAAATAGAGTTGTATTAAGGGTTGTTTGGGGTGATTTGAGGGAGGCCAAGAACCATAGTTGGCTATTGTGCTAGGCCGCAGGCCATACCTAGAAATGAAGGGTGTTTGAAGGGTAGTGTTGGGGTTAACAAGGCCTATTTGAGGTAGTGTGGAAGTGGAGGGCTCTCTCTAAGGAAGACCAAAATCCTTAAAGGGATAAATTGTTGACTGCGTGGAGGATTAAGGGCTGTAGTTTGTGCCTACTAGAGTTGCAGGAGAAACAAGAAAGAAAGGAGGACAACAAAATTTTGTGGAGGTGTGTTGGGTCAAAGTATTGACCAAATTTGGATTAGTTTACCTTGCAGTCTGTGGGAGCTAATTTGAAGACAAGATTGGGTGATCGTGTGTCTTCATCAGAGTAGATCTTGTAGTGACATGATTGGGTTCCATAGATCTAATTGGAGGGCAATGTGTTAGCTACATAAACTAGCCCTAGAGCAGTAGACAAGAAAGACGTTGTTGGTGCATGATTGGGTGAAGTTTGTAGCCTAAAGAGCATCACTTTTATGGATGAAAGTGACTGCTAGATTTGTATATTGAAGCTCGGGAATTTTCCAACCTAGATAGCAATTTGATGAGCCCATGTACGTGTAGTAGAAGTGAATTGTAGCATTGTTTGGAGGCATCCCTCTTGGATTCTCGATGTGTAGTGGCCTTGATGGACTGAGGAATTACTAGCGAGTAGTATGGGAGCGAAGGATTGGTAGGACAAGATATGACATCGAAGTCGCACAATGAATTTTTTCATTGTATCTTGTATACCATAGAATGTTGGATTATTCAGATTTGGCTTAATATAAGGAAGATTTGGATTATACAATTTTGTTAAAAATTGTCTATATTTGTGCATATGTGATTTATTACATTATGTTTATGCTGTGCAAAGTAGTTTATGGTTAAGATTCTTGGTTTGGTAGCATCAGTGATTTTAAGACTCTAACCTAGACCCAATTTCGTGGAAAATCAACATGGTATCAGAGCATGTCTGAGCTACTTTGGAAGTAAGTAAATCAAAGTTGTGCAGAACAAAGTACAATGTGAGAGGGAGTTGATCACATTGTGAGTGAAGGGTTCACTACAATGCCAAATTTTTAGGAAGGTATTCGGTATGAGGATAGGTTGGAGGGGTTATCCAACTATAGTCCTTGGAAAGAAAGGATCAAGTTGGTCTTACAGGTCAACAGGCTCTGAGATTTCGCCAAGAAAGCGATCAAGAAGCTAACTGATCCTAAGGAGATGGAAATATATGAAGATTTGGATATGAGGACGAGATTGATCATCCTAGATGGTGTGAAGGATGCCCTAATACCTCATTTGTTTGAGAAGAACAACGCACATGATATGTGGATGGCTCTTCAGAGTTTGTTCCAAAATAAGAACAAGAACTGGGTATTGGTATTGGAGGATAAGTTGAATTCCACCAAGATGACAAAAGGTGAAAGTGTGACCTCGTATCTAATGAGATTGTCTCAGGTCAAAGATGAGCTTGCTACCATCAATGCGTCTACCTCAGATAGAGATATGGTAAGGATTGCCTTGAAAGGGTTCACTAAGGATTGGAACCCTTTAATAAAAGGGATCATTTCGAGGGAGAAGTTGCCAGACTGGGATATGTTGTGGGATGAATTCATTTAGGAAGAGTTGTGAGATAGGGATCTTCAGCAGAAGAAGAAGCTTCAGATGATGACATGGAACTTGCATCGTGAATGAAGGGTAAGCAAAAGAAGGACTTGAGTAAATTCAAGTGTTTTAACTGTGGTGAGATGGGTTTTTATTCATCGATATGTCTGATGAAGAAGAAGGGAGATGATGAGACAAGGAAAGGGAAGTAGGTTGCCGATGTTTCCACTTCAGCTGAGATAGATGATCTCTCCAGGAGATTGGAAGAGGAGGACTTTTCTATGATTTCTCATTTCTCACAAGCTACCCTCAATGAGGATGGATAGTACATGGACAGTGGTGCGAAGAAGCATATGAAAAGTCACAACATCATAGGAGGTTTTTGAGACTCTATTTGAATGGGACTCAAAGTTGCGCATGGTGTTGGGCGACAAGAGTCAGTTGGAGATCCGAGGATCAAGAGTTGTTCCATTCAAGATGGAGACAGGACATATGATGTAGGTCCAGGATGTACTATTTGTACCAGGACTCAGATATAGCGTGATTTTCATCTCAATGATCGAGAGGAAGGGGTTTGAGGTCTTGTTCTAGGATGGAAGACATGACTTAGGCCTAGAGGCTCTATCTCCAATGGGATTGTTCTTGGAGTTAGAGAGAATGGTTTCTATAGGTTGATGGAAGAACTTGTGGATCATGGAAAGAGGAAGGTGGAGTAGGTGTAGGTTCCAGAGAAGTAGGAGAAGGTCTAGGCTTCAGAGGAGTAGGTACAATTTCCTTAGAAGAGGGTATACCTTCCTAAGAAGGTCCAAGTTCCAAAGACAAAGAAGGAGTCTAATTCGAGAGGGAGCTTGCAGATTCAGAGGGAGACTCTAAAGCCCTAGAAGAGTGTATGGTCAGTGGGGAGAAAGCATACCTCTAAGAAGGAATCATAGAAAGGGTGCTTCCTACAGTGACAACAACACTTCCGAGAAGGGGATAGTTCAGTATATAGGGATTGTTGCAATTGTGAGCGTCAAGAGTTGGGAAAGTGTTGCATGCAGTGATGGTGATGATGAGATACTTCCTAGTATTGGAAGTACCTCCCTTGCTAAGAGGGAGTGTTGATTTATGTAGCTTGGGAGGTACTCCAAGCCCTAGGGTTTAGGGTTTGGAGGGAAAAGAACCACAAGGGAAACTTGTGGGTTTGTAAACCAATTGTGGGGTTTTTTCATCCATCATGATTTGGGTTAAGACCGTGATGAAAAATTGACATATGATATATGAGTATGATAATGCTCGGAAAGACAATTCCAATGCATCAAGAATCATCTAATTATGAGTTATGGCTAGATAGAAATTAATTTTTGAAGTTGAAAAGGTAATTATTGGTTGTCAAGTCATGTAGGCTTGGTGTAAACAATTCCAATAGATGTGTCTCTTTAAGATTCATTGGATCCCCTCATTTAGGCTATAAATAGAGGGTGAAATATCATTATTTGAGCATCCAAGTGTGTGCAATACATCCTCCATCGAGCTCTAAAATTTGGAGGCCTAGCTATAGCTTGAAGAAGACTTGGAATAACATGAGGAGTCTGCCCTAGACAACGTGGGAGTTGTTGTAAGTGATAGTGGATTGTTTTGGGCTAAGATAGGTCTGTTTGCATCGGTTTCAAGTGTGGTCTAGTGTAGGAGATTGCTAACTAGAAGGCCGAGGAGCTAAGGTACAAAACAAAGTTGTGTTAAGGGTTGTTTGGGGTGATTTGAGGGAGGCTGAGAGCCACAATTGGCTCTTGTGCTAGGCCGCAGGCCATAGCTAGTACTAAGGGTGTTTCAAGGGCAGTGTTGGGGTTAACAAGGCCCGTGTGAAGCAACGTGGCGGTGGAAATTTAATTCCATCCAGGCCATTGAAACTACTAAATTAGTCATTTATATGATGAATATGAAAATACCAGAAAAAAGATAAATGAATATTGCAAATGATAATTTTTTTTTATTAAAATGATGACTAAATTTTGCATATATACGACTATTAATAGCTAATTTACAATATCTTATAACACGGCCAAAGTTTATTCATATTTCTTTGGTCATTAATTGGTTTCAAATGATGACTAAAATTTTCATATATATGACTATTAGTATCTAATTTACAGTATCTTATAACAAGACCAACATTTTGGTCATATTTATTTGGTCATTAATTGGTTTTCTTGAGGATTCATATAGCAATATATTTTTTTGTATAATTGGTCATTAATTGCGACAATTATTGACTAAACCAATGAAAAATTTATGACTAAATATACTACCATATGGTAAAATTGAGGAAACCAATTAATGACTAAGCTAAAAATGACTAAAAGCTGGCCACGTTATAAGATATTGTAAATTAGCTACTATTGGTCACCGACTAAAAAATGGTCGTTTATAAGTTTTTTAGTAACTAATTAGTCATTTTGTACTAGTGTATATGGAAATATTAAGAGGATATATGAATGGAAATGGTTGATTTAGACATAAAATTTTAAAGTACTTTCCCGTTATAAAAGGGAAGGTGATCCAAGAAGAATACAAGAATAAAGTTAATGATTCTGAAATGGAAAAATTAAGCCAAGAAAAGGATAGGAAAGAGCGTTTCTATTATTGACATTGGAAATTGATTTCTAAGAGTTGGAAGTGGGAACAATACCATTTGAAGTTAAAAGGAATTAATTGCAATACCATGAATGATGAAAGGTCCAATTAGATAACTATTATAAAGTTGCAAAGGGCATAAAGTCACATCACTATAATATGAAGAAGGGTGAAGCAATAAAGTTAAGGATAATGAACAATTAGTTGAAAACGAGAGTAGTTGATTAATGAAAATTGTAATGGTAGTATTTATCCATAAATATATAAGTTACAACACTACAAGCGATGAAATGTTCAGGTAAGGTAAATTTTAGGTAAGTAGGAATGAAAGAGGTAAGTAAGTGATGTGTGATAAACACCAATAAACTATTTTGGCTAGGAATGCAAAGTGGGCAAGCTTGGCTTGGCTGGAGGATGCTCAAACAAAGGAGAACATAGAATAGATAGGTAGAGTAATAACTTATGAGGCTACCAAACACTTATTGGGATACGAGGAAAACCACATATGATCTAAGGAACTAAATAATACTCGTAAATTTTTTGTAGAAGCAACAACTAAGAATCATGGCCAACAAGGAAACCATGCTAATGAGGGTAAATTTATTAGCCCATCTATTTTTGATTTGGCATAATAAGTTGTAATATAAAATATTTTAGAGAATATAAGTGTTGAATACGAAAGGGGTAAAATAGATGGAATAAATTGCACTAGAAGACATATAATGAATGATGCATAGTGCATATATTATGGTTTAAGCACCCATAGTATGCTTGTAGACTATTCTTTTTCAGGAGTGATTCATCCTTTCAAAATGAAACTTAAAACTTCCTCTCCATTATACTACACTCTCTAAGTGTGCTCGTTCTCTTTCCTTTTTATTTATTTCCTCTCCTAGCCAACAACAAGTAAGTGGAAATATTTTTTTATGAAAAAAGGAAAATGCCCAAACCTAGGACACTCCAAGATCTTTTTTCAAACATGCTTTTATCCAACCATTGGGATATGGATAATGAATCCCTTCTATTACATTGATCCAAGGGTCATTCGTAATTGGGTTTCAAATACAAATTTATTTTTATTTACAAGGATTCCTATATTCATATGACTAGATCCAATCTATTGGGCCTCATAGAAATGAATTGATAGTATTTCATTTCACATTATTCCCTTAGGGAATAATGAGAAGCTCCTATTAATTGTTACCTCCTATGAAAATCTTGGAAAATCCCCAAAAATATAAAAGTAAATGGTATGGTACATCCACCATCCTACCTATAATAAAAATGGTGCTAATATATGTATTGAATAGGAATGCATGCTAATTAACTATGGTTGATGATGGATAGTGTATATAGGAAAAATGTTAGCTATCTATGTAAATGAATGTGAATTTGATATAATGTTAAGCCAAATTTTGATGAAGGGAAATATGGACCTCTTCAAATACCAATTGATCAAGTAGTCTTAAACAAAACCATGGTAGCAATGCAATTATGAAATTGGTATGCGTATGTGGAGTAAATGATAAAGGGAATTATTTAAGAATTTCCAGAGTTAATATGATATGAAAGTAATATGCATAAGCCATTTGAATGCATGTAGGAAAATGGTATCCAAGATGGAGACACATTATAAAGATGCCTTGAATGTATATAAATAATGTTTGATTTTTGAATACATTCATATGAGATAAATACTATGATAGGTTCCTTGGTTATTTACTAATAAGCAAAAATGGATCAGGGGATGTCAATTTAATGTGGGAAAGAATTTTAACAACATTGACCTTGTGTGAGATCATATGTGGAAGGTGTTGATGAGGGAAGTTTTATCTTATCCATTAAACCCTCAAATCTCATTGGGAAAGTGAGATAACGGGACTATGCCCAAGTGCTTTATGCCCAAATCTAGGGAGTTGTTTTAGAATTTACAGGTGTTGGGCGGTATAAATGCAATATTTACACCAACATTTAATTTGCCAATCCAGGTAAGTAAACTTAGAGGTGTAGCACAATATATGCTAGAAGACGACCTCAGGGATCTGTTAAATAAAAACCAAGCTCTTTCAAGAAATTCAAAAGGAGCATCATTCAAGAATAATAAACAAGACTCTTCAAAGCAAAGTAAACACACATCGAGAATCTACTTTTGGCTCCTCTTCTAGGTTGAGTTGACTCCTACAATAAGTCTTCCTCAACTGTCTAGGGAAAAGGGAATGTAGGCCCCATTCAAAAGAAATCGATTCAATAAATAAAGAATGCAAAACCTCTTAAAAATTATTTTTATGTTGCAAGCATGAAACTAGAAATCACATGGCAACTTCATTCAAAATAATCTAAGGAAATAATCGAATGCTTTAAAAAGAATCAAGATAATAATGCATTGCTTCTCTTAAAGACAATTTAGTGCTTTAGTTTTAAGAGAAATATGCAATAAGAACCAATATATAGTTCATGTTGTTTACCCTTATCTTATTAAATACTTACTTATAATATATGCAACATTTAATTATAATGAAGAATTCTGTGAGCATTTTGTCAACAAGGTTCACAATCTTTCCTTGCATTGATCATGACATTTGCTTGCAAAAGTGCAAGAATCATTCTCATATAATATTCAAAGGAAATCATGAATAC
>APFE030760276.1:2364-15883 GCA_000404065.3 Pinus taeda | reverse complement strand
AGAATAAACATAAGGTTTATTCATTAAGAAATTGTTGCCACATAAAGTATAATAAGAATAAATACATAGTAATACATGGAAGATAATACTCGTTATTAGAGGACTTCTTGCCATGATTCATGTATCTATTACTTAATAGAGGTTATCAATGGTTTTTTAAGTTGAGACATTAAGTTTGGAAGTATGGACCAAGTGGGAGAATGTTAAGCTCAATTAATATTTTCCAGCTGTAACCTGCAGTTAATTAATTTTCCCAACTATAACCTACAGTTATGGAACTGAACTGCAGTCTTTCCTTAATTTGAGGAAACCAACTGCAGTAGTTTCCTTAAATTAAGGAAATCAACTGCAGTTAATTAATTTTCTGGTTGGAGCTTCTAAAGTGGTCCATTACTCCATCTAGAGTTCTCTGCCTTGATCTGTGGAACACCTGACACATAGCCATTAGAAGCTTGATGGAAGCTTGGCTATAAATTCATCTGATTAGTCCCCAAGCTAGCATCTCAATCCTCTTCAGTTGTTTACACCATCTAGCTGAGAGATCATAGCTTGGAAGTGCCTTCAGATTTTCTGTGATTTTTATTTTGCTTGGATTGAAGCTGGAGTGCTGTTGAAGTGAAGAACCAAGTGGACCGTGCAGCAAGAGCATCAATGGCTGGAGGTATTCCTGGACTTATATGTTTTGATTTTGAAATTCTTTAGAAAATTTAGAATCGCTGTAGATTTCTAACAAGGTTGGCTTTGTAAAATCTATTTAAATAACTAAAGTAGTTATTTCCTTAAAAGAACAGGATTAATAGAGGCAGAGAGTGAAACATGTCTCAACTAGGCTGGCAAAACTTGTTAATTAGTTCAGCCCCAGTTAGTCAGCGAGGCCTGAATAGTCTGATACCTAGTGACTAGGGTCAGCCATGAATTCATTATTGCTATTAAAAAAGCTAGTAAAAGATGTATAAACTGTTAAAAATGAACAAATAATTTGAACTAGTAGGCTAACCAGAAAAGAAATATATAACACACACAACTAAATATGATAGAAAGATTTTGTACAAACATAGTGCACAGGCCTAAAAATGTGCACAGGAGAGCACATCATAGTAAATTGCTTGAAAACAAAATAGTGAATTGATAATATGATATTCCGAACAAAAACTTCCACACGGAACAACAAGAGTTGTTAACAAATCAATTCAGAAATCAAAGGAATAATGCGTATAGTAAAGCCATAAAAGGAAACCATATATTTAAGCCTGAATCTAAACTAGTCAACTAAAACAATAAAAAATTTAATCGAAATTTAGAAATTTGCGATAATTGACCCAGAGGCTTGAATATAAATAAAATTAAAGAGTATAGCCATGGGTAGGGCAGCAACCATATGCCATTAAAAATTTTACAGTACTGTTTTCTTAGGGAACTGAAAAAAACCACATTTAGGGGTACTCTAAATATGTTAAATACCAACCCCTTATCAAATTTTTGAATCCTAGAGGGCAAGTGTAACCCATACAGAAGTCCACCCGGGTTCCCGGAATTACCAGGTGAGAAAGGAGGGGCATGGTCCCTTATGGTATAGGAGGTTGCGTAGAGTGTATTTAACCAATAGAACAAGGAAGCTTACCTGCATACACTACCAATCAAAGAGAGAGAGAACACATTAAATATGTAGCGTGAAACAAAACCAAATATTTGCAATAGTGGGCAAGTGGAAAATGAAAAATACCTATAGCAAAGATTGTATGACCTTCAGGGTTGTTGGAACCCGAGCAAAAGCAACACAGAAACCCTGCTCAGGTTCCCAAGGCACAACTTGAAAGTGATGCAGCAAAGATGTTGAGGAGCCAACTTACTGGTTGACGACGACGTTGTTGCCTCACCTCTATGCTCTAATAGTTTCAGAACCTGGCAATGGAAGAAAGCCCACAAACATTAAAACGATAAAAAAAACACTGCAAACCAGAATTTTAGAGACAAGGGTTAGGAGAGGTATATGGTTGCACTTCTAGCATTGTGGTGGAAGCAAAGACCCGAAAACCATAATTTCGGAGACAAGGTTTACCAGAGGTATATGGTCGCACCTATAGCATTGTGGTGGAAGTAAAGATCCACAAACCAGAATTTCAGAGACAAGGGTTACCAGAGGTATATGGTCGCACCTGTAGCATTATGGTGGAAGCAAAGACCCACAAACCATAATTTCAGAGACAAGGGTTACTAGAGGTATATGGTCGCACCTGTAGCATTGTGGTGGAAGCAAAGACCCGCAAACCAGAATTTCAAAGACAAGGGTTACCAGAGGTATATGGTCGCACCTGTAGCATTGTGGTGGAAGCAAAGACCGGCAAACCAGAATTTCGGACACAAGGGTTACCAGAGGTATATGGTCGCACGTGTAGTATTTTGGTGGAAGCAAAGACCCGCAAACCATAATTTCAGAGACAAGGGTTACCAGAGGTATATGGTCGCACCTGTAGCAATGTGGTGGAAGCAAAGACCCGCAAACCATAATTTTTGAGACAAGCGTTACCAGAGGTATATGGTTGCACCTGTAGCATTGTGGTGGAAGCAAAGACTTGCGATGGAGACCCAAACCATTTGAAGTTGCAAAGTGGCATCATGCCTTGGAACAACAACGAAATGAGAATACAGGTGGGGGTTTGGGAGGGTGTAATAACCTAACTGCCACCTTGAGAAGGAAGACTATCGATCAAAGATCCAATCAACAATGGAGAAAAAAATCAAGTGTTCAACGCAGAATTACGAGAAGGGTGATCGAGAAGTTTCCAAGTGAATAAATTAATGTTTGACATGGATACCTTCGAACGAATGTCAAACCCCAACGTCGACGTCATGTTAATGTTGTTATATATCACAATTGTAACATAGTAAATGTCCAAACGTATATAAGGTACAAAGCTTTGCAAGGCATAAATCATAAATAAAATGTAGTTCTGATGCAACAACAATGATTTTTAAGTTTCTAATTAATAGCCCTTTCTTGTGTTTATGTCCAAATGCTCAATTTGGTCCGTGAAGGATTTATTATTAGGTAAATTTATGCCGGGAAACATATAAATCTTTAATATTTTTCTCTGAACTATTGGAATGGATTGGGGTTTGGATCAAGTCAAATGGCTGTTTCAACTCTATTTTCACTCAAAATATGCATGAACACTCTCAACTTGACAAGGCTTTCAACCACTAATGCTTAATAGATTATAGATTCAATGGATAGATGAAGAATACTAACTGTACCAGCAGATGCATACCTAATCACATATGAATGGCTAACTATAGAAAGCAAATGAAGCTTACAAATCTAATTTATCAATGCAGAGATAAGATGACAGTGATCTTGCATTCGACACAGAAGAAAACATGAATAACGCATTCAAGTGAAAGCTTAGAATAGAGGGAAATATGGTGATTGAACATATAACAACAAAAGAAGCTTGTATTACTGGAATGAAGATGAGGCAGTGAGAGGAGCAGAGTCTCCATAGTCTCCAAAAGTTGAACCTCTCATACCTCTAACTTTCAGCCATTTATAGGCTTTTTTACAATGCTTTCGGGCTCTGTGAGGCTCGAGGCATCTTAATATATCCCCTCTGGCTTCTAAATACTTGATGGCATGATTAGACAGACATGAGCCAGAGGTCTCTTTCTCTAACAACACAGTAGCCAAATTCTATTAATTTTTTTGTGTTGTCAAGTAGCTCGCTCATGCCAGTGGTGCTCCATGATCCCTTATGTTGGTTTGGCTACATCATGTTGTGGCTTTTCTCCTTCTAGCCATCTGTCCTGTAATGGAATGGGTCTTCAGGCCTTTGAAATCCTTTTGAAGACCAAAGACGATTGTTTTCTGTTTTACACAGAGAAACGCTGCAATACTGTGAAATTCCACCAAAAATCGGTTCATTCCTAACTTTGAAAGTCTTTAAATATGGTTTATTCCTCGTCCATCCTCATCACTATCACAAGAAAAATCGTGAAAATAACCTGAAAATTGGCTCCCTCCAGACTTCAAATATTATATATTTCCCTTCACGAACCATTTCGGGTCAGGGTATTATCACATCAACCCTCTTTCTTTGTATTTCGTTAAATAACAAAATATGTGAAAATACATTAAAAAACACCTTTCGTCGGATCTCAAAATCTATGTAATAATGTTTATATAGCCATCAGGTTTGTCCTCATTGCTATTGCTTACATGTATGGGTATAGGCCCCGCTCCATAATGTATCTCCGATTGAAATATCGTGATGCATTTAGTCGCAATTTCATATTGCGATAGCCCCAGGCTGTTGTAAGTGCTCTATTGTGGTCAGCCAATTGTGATTTGCCAATCAGATCTGGATCGTTGATCAGCCAGATCTAACAGCTACTATGCCTTCACTTTTTTATGCCTCCGATTCTCTGTTTTTCACTATTTTTATATGTTTTTGGCCTCCCAATAGCGTTTCTCCGCCATTCTAAGAGCTCTTCTTATGTGGTTGTTCTGATCTTTGGCATGATTTTATGATATTTTGAAGACTTAGAGAGCATATTTGGATCCATTTGGATTAGGACTTGATGCAATTATAGATGCGAGAGTTATATGTTTGAAGTATGGCTTATGGCCAAAGAGGAGAAGTGGCTGTTGGAACTAAAACATGGGACATTTCTGCTAAAAATAGTAGCATTGGACCTCAGGGGCTAACAAGCTCGCGCCAATTCAGTTTGCCCTCATTTTCATTATGAAAAGTATTTTTTCAATGGTATGATTCATTTAGTGTTGTCCTCTCATCCCAAATTTTCAATTAATCCTTGAGTTAATTCCAATTAATTCCAATTAGTGGGTAGAATTTGGAATATCATTATACTAACAATAAATTTTCTATTGTATTTTTTATAGAGTTAGTTCTCATTTAATTTTGTTTTGGGTATTTGGCTTAGGTATTATTAGATATTTACTATAGTTAAAAAAAATACAATAACTTTTTTGTTCCTAATTGGTATATAATTGGTAATTAACCAAGAATGAATGAAAATATCGTGAATATAGAAAGTCCATAAAAAATTTCAATAACTTTCTTGTTCCTAATTAGTATAGAATTGGTAATTAACAAGGAATGAATGAAAATCTATAAAAAATTTCAATAGCTTTCTTGTTCCTAATTGGTAATTAACAAGGAACGAATGAAAATACTGTGAATATAGAAAGTCCAAGTTTGACATTGTCTGGAATATGGAAGAGAAATGTACTCATGAGCTTATGGATTTCTAGAGGTTAATCCCATGATAAGAAAAAACTATCTCATAAATTGTTTTATTCTTTAATTCATTTTTTTTTTTTATGTTTTTTTTATAAAATCACATTCGTACAATGATACATGGTTAGTTTGAATTTTGTGAGCATCCAAAAGAAATCATAAGTGTTTGTCATGCTAGATACAAACTTAATAAAGGTTATTAACAATGTCCAAAATATCACTATAGTTATGTTAGTTTCACCTACTATATAAAATACATACCAATGTTCAAACATAAAACATCATATAAAGAAGCAACAATAAATTAATAAATTGTGATAAAATTGAGTAGGGACAACTATAAAGCGTCTTACAATTTACAAGTATAAATTGAAATAAATAATCCTTTTTGAAATTTTATTGTTAATAATCTTTATTGAATAATATTTGGTTTTAAAAATTTAAATTTTACCTATGCAATTCTTTTATAATTTATTGAATTTATAACTTAATTACAATAAAATTAATATTAACTTCTACCATATATTTAAATTTATTTTATTTGACTTTTTAAAAATTTAGTTATCATCATTAAATAATATATATCTAATAGATTATTATTAAACTTAAAAATTCATATTTATATAACATTCTTCTTTAATTCATATAAAACAAAGTATTATTTTAATAAATGAAATAATATTATTTAAGATTTAAAATTTTTATTTCATAATTCATGAATAATATTTAATATTTTTAAATCTTTTAAAATTTATGAATAATATCTTAAAATATAAATTTAAGTGTGTAAAATATTTTTCCAAAAAATTAATCATTATTTCATATATAAATATATATAAACGAAAATGTAAATTTTTTTTAACTTTCCTTAATAGCAAAATATATATGTCTGTTTCAAAGTTCTCTCCATTCATTTAATATCTGTTCATATGATGAAAAAATCATACATATATATATAATACTGGTTTGGATTTTCATTTCTTTAATCATAATTAAGTGATAAATCATCAATACATTAAAAATTATTATTAAAAAATTATTTTTTAGTGGAAGTGGTACGAATAATTATTTTTTAGTGGAAGTGGTACGAATCGTATTTTTTATAAAAAAATTATTATAGTAATTTGTAGTTTGATGAAATGTCTATCCATTGCGAGAATGAAAGGTGGATGTGGAGGATGTCGCTACATTCACTTGACCACTTAAAATTATTATTTAATTTGGATAAAACTAGCATTTGCATATAATGTTACAAAGGAAACGACGTAAGGCATAGTGTGTGGAAGAATATTGAAATGTGAATGGGTTTTTGTGGGATTTTGAAAACAAGGGTCGATGATTCCGAGTTTTAATTTGAGGAAGCCATGGCGAAAACAACTAAAATGGAATGCAGGTAGCCATAAATATCCATTGAACTTGTTTAGAGACCTTTATTTGTAGTTGGTAAAAATTGTGGAGTTAAAGGTGAAGATAAATGAATGAATCCATGCGAACAACAACCAGGTATCCATATTGATTTGGATAAGGTTATTTAAGAAATCTTTATTCAAACAAAAAGTAAATTAATATGAAGATATATTGAAAACATGTATTATATTCATTAAAATCAATTGGTTTTGTTAACAAAATATGTTAAAACCCATTGACAATGAATTGGTTGTGAGGACATAAACTATCAAAATGGTATTGATCTTGAAACAGCCTTTTTAAGTTTGAAATGGAAAACACAAATAGTTGTGAGGACATAAACCATCAAAATGGTATTTGATCTTGAAACATCCTTTTTTAAGTTTGAAATGGAAAATATAAATAGTGAATTGTAACATCTTTTTTAAGTTTGAAATGGAAAATACAAATAGTGAATTGTAACAGAAGAGGTTCGAGAAGGAATATAATATTCTAAAGAACATTGTGCTTGTCATTCCATATTTTAAGTTGTATGAAAACATGTTGGAGGCATCGAAGACCTGAAGAAGCAGTAATGGACCTGCAAAATGTATATTTTGTTAGAATTAGTAATATGTAAATCAATTGCGGAAATTTATTAGTAATACTTTGCAAGTGAGTTGTGTTAGAATGAATTTGGAATGAATGGAAATGAAGTTACCTTTGCTATGGGGATTTAAGTATTGTTAGTGGAAGATGCATGGTGAATAACGACATATTGAACACCATTGGAGGTTAATGCGTAGTTGGAGATGCATTTTTTTGCCTGCCATTCTACTTGTAGTTGCTTAGGTATGCTATTTCTGAGTCCATGTGTCCTGTTGCAAAAGAAAGAAAATGTTAGAATGAGATGTATAGATAATATAAAGACATTCTAATATTTGCTTAATTGTTAATATTGATTAAAGTTGGTTGTTGTTGAAAGATATGAAAAGTATGTTATGAAATAGAATGAGGTAAATAAATGGAGGAAACCTTTTGACGATGTTAAAGTATGGGTTGGAGCAGATTATCTGGAGGCGGTATTGAACAAAGAATTTCTTTTGCGTGTTTTCTGCGAGCAATGTTTTTGTTGTCCTTCATTTTACTGTAACGATCGAAATTGAATGCGGGGCTAATCCAGAGACCTTGTAGAGAAGGTACTCTTGAAATAGCCGTGAATGTGAGACCTTGACGTTCTGTTTTTCCAATGTCAATTGTTGCTTTTGGAAGTGTCATACCTTGAGATTTATGTATGGTTAAAGCCCAAGCCATCTTCAGTGGAATTTGTGCACATCCATTTCTTTTTACTGCTGGAATAGGCAAGTGAGTGGGGTTTCTTTTATCCCAAGGAGGCCCAATGTATTTGGGAAAATCTACGACAACAAATGTTGGAATTTGTGGTGGTGCAGTTGATTCTTTGTAAAAGATGGTTACAATTTCCTCAAGGGAACCATTAACAAGTCCGACTGAAACCCAAAGGTTGGAAGTCAACATAACTTTTTCGCCATTGCATAGTAATACAATTCGCTCAAGTTTCTCGTCTTCTGAGGAAATGCTGGTATATGTGTTGTCATCTTCAGCAATGGATCTTGCGTTAGGAGTGTTTAGAGATTTCATCATTTGCTTATTATGGACCATTGTTTGAGCATTTGTTGGAAATAGATGCATGGAATCATGGAATGAACATATTTCTTCTTCTGATAAAAAGGAATCTGTGCGCGACACGAGTACGTTGTAGTCGTCGACTGTTGGATTTGCATCTCTAATGTTCTGGAGAATGTTCCTGAAAGTAACCTGTGCGATGTTGTCGCCTTGTTGACGAAATATTGTGTCTAATGTGATGACTTTGTTGAAGGTGTTCCACGGTGCGCTTTTGTGGCTCATCCCTGCATATAGAGGTATGTCTTTGACGGGTGGTAGCTGACCGAGATCACCAACCAATATAATGGAACAACCACCGAAAGGAGTGTTTCTTTGGTGTGGAAATGCCTCTCGAAGACGTTCATCCATATGGTTGAGAAGCTTGGCCCAATGAAGCTCATTTCATCAATTAGTATGTATCTTATATTCCTGAGTTCTTCTTGGAATTTTGCAAGAGCATTAGCTTCTAAGGGCATAAGATCCTTTATAGGAAGGTGCAGAGCATAATGGATTGTTGATGCTTGTATGTTGAAGGCAGCAACCCCTGTAGGGGCGAGGAGCATGACCGGTGAAGGCTCAAGGCTTGCAAGGCTTATGAGCATATCTTTGATGCAATTAATAAGGAGGGATTTTCCTGTACCAGCAGTGCCTTGTATTATCATTCTGAGAGCGGGTAAATAATCCTCCTTAGCAAAATGATTAGAAATAATATTTAGAGCTTTTCTTTGCATTGGAGATAATGTAGTAAGGGTCGCCAGGATATGTTGATGTGTTTGAAGAATGCGGTGGATGGAGTGGCTATTCTCAATGAATTGTATGGCATTATTTTTTAGATCCAATGGGATAGTGGTATGATTCCAGTTATGGGTGTCATCAAAGCCACGAAGACCAAGCATGTCAAGGTCATTTATGAGAAGCTCATTTGTAGGGTGTAATTGGGAAAGTAATTCCCATTCATTTATTTCCATGGTGTCTGGAGGATTGGTTTCATGAATAGTTGAGGTATCATTTGTGATAGATTCAATATCAGATAGTGTGCGGTGTTGATGCCAAGGTTTGTAGAATGGACGAAATGTTTGCCAATTTGCGATGAATTTTGCAGCAAAATCTCCTATATCTTGTACGATATGGCGAAAAGGTTTGTATAGCATAAGTTCAACCCTGCAAAAGTCAGCGTAGCAAGGCTCTGTTGTGGATGGTATGGAGGTGTAACGTGGTATGACCCGAACAATTTCTTTTGTAGGTCTTTGTTTCCATTTGTTTGTTTTGCGACGAGGATCATATGACCAGGATCTTGCCAATTCTATTAGTGATGTGGATTCTAGGGTAGAAGGGCGCTGGATATATGTATCTATGATGTGTGGGGATGTAGTGGAGGTGGTGTTCGTTTGTGGAAGGCGCATAAGAATTTTTTGGTTTACATTTAAAGAAATGAATGGTCGACTACATAATGTTAATTGTAATTTTTGCAGCATATGGCAGGTTTCTTGTGCTCCAATGTCACGATCAACAAGGGTTTCTGCAAGAAATTTTCGAAATGCGGATGTTGCTGGGTCAGCAATGGGTGAAGCCAGGACAAATCTACGTAGCATGTGGTGGAACCTTTCAGATTTTTTTTCTGCTTTGGATGCATATTTGGCGATATATTTTTGTACAGCGTGTATGGAGAGTACTGGTTGGCAGTCAACATTTGCACGCCAAATAGATAGGATGGTAGGGTTATGGCTATTTAGTCGATCGTGGACCGATAGCTGAGGTAGTCCTACTTTTAACATTTATAACAGAACCCTTTTGTAGCAAGCCTGTTGCTACGAGATCATTGAAATCTTTTGGAAGCATGATGTGTTTCTTATGTGTTCCGTCTGAAATTGCAGTACGATATCGTGGAGTTGAATTTTGCATTGATTGTATTGGTTCAAGTTCAACAATTTGTAGGTATGGTTGAATATGAGTTGATCCAGATAACTTTGAGGAAATTGCATTCCAAGTACGGTTTGTTGTCATTTTCTGGTACAAAACAAAACAAAAAAATGTTGTTTTCTTCGCGTAAGATGTTTAATTTTCATTACATTCCTATAGCATTACCTGAAAATATATGAATTAAAGGGCAAAGGGCAAGAAGCATGTTGAATTTGTTTCTAAATGAGTGGGTATCTAAGCTTGTAAACATAATGAAGAAAGATATTTATTACAACAACTTTTATATGTTAATTTTTTTTGAAACATAGTTTCACCAAGCGAAGAGGAAGAAGGAGAGGGAGAAACAAACGAAGTAGAAGGTTGGGGGGTAACTCTAGTATTATCTAGTTGCTGATTTGATTGATCAAGAATCATGGTGTTTTGGATGACAGAGGTTGAGAAAAGCCATACCGGCGGACCAATTGCAAGCCCTGGAAGGGACAATGTAGCCATATGAGGTGCACCAACATCTCCCCTAGAGGAAAAGGGAGTAGGATTCCCCCAAGGGGAAATCCTTGATTGGTGGACTCCATTTTCTCAACCTGAGACCAATGAGGGAACAGTGATGTTATTCCAATTTAAATAAATTTTATGACGCTTTGACACAAATTGCTTTTTCAATTTTTAAGAGTCGAGAAAAAGCTAAAGATGACTCTAGTCGCCTTCGATTTGGGTAACTCTAGTATCATCCGGTTGCTGATTTTATTGCTCAAGAATCACGGTGTTTTGAACGACAGAGGTCGAGAAAAGCCATACTGGCGGGCCAATTGCAAGCCGTGGAAGGGATAATGTAGCCATATGAGGTGCACTAGCATCTCCCCTAGAGGAAAAGGGAGTAGGATTCCCCCAAGGGGAAATCCTTGATTGGTGGACTCCATTTTCTCACCCTAAGACCAACGAGGGAACAATGATGTTATTCCGATTTAAATAAATTTTATGATGCTTTGACACAATTTGCTTTTTCAATTTTTAAGAGTCGAGAAAAAGCTAAAGATGACTCTAGTCACCTTCGATTTTTAATGAGCTTGAAGTGACAAGTGCTCAGATGGACCTTTTCTTTTAAGGAGTCTGAAAAGGAACAAAAGTGACTACTCTGGATATCTAGACAGGGGGATTACCAAACCAATCGCAAAACTGCAGAATACTTTTATGGTACGGCAATCAATCTTCCCGAATGCTGTGTTCAGTGCATTGCGATCGATAGAGCGGCAGACACGGCTTCCTAAGGATAAAGGATATAGCCTACTATGGTCTCCCAATATATACTCGACGGTATGTGGGAGCACAAGTCTATACTGGCACTTGTCATTTCAAAGAGGAGGAATCACCCAACCTACGATGAGAGCGATAGTTACCAGGCTTTACGACGCCGGAATACGTCTCTAGCCTAGACTTCTAAATGTTGTGCGTTGGGTTCCAAAGCGTTTTTATGTTTATTGAAATTTATTTTACAGTTGATCTTTCTTAAGAAGTTTGCCTTTAAGGTTGATCGCGTGATGTACATATACAATTCCTAAATATGCAATCTAAGATGATAAATAGTCGTTTACTTTCTTTTTGCAGTGAAAATCCTAGCTACTAAGGAAAGAGAAGTGAAATTGTTTCAACATAGAGCAGAGAGCACACACTAAGTCCTAAATCAAAGTCCACATGCATTCTAAATGCAAATGCACATGCATGTATTTGTTTTCCGCTTTCTTAATGTGTGGATGACAAAAAAAATGCCAAGTGGAATATAATATCAGTACAGGGATATGACTATTCCAGAATTCTGATAGACATGAGCAAAGCTATTGAAGTTTGTATCTAAGATTTCTAGAGTCTGTTCACCATAAACAAGACAGTCACGATGGCACCACTTTGCATTAGTTTAACACAAAGGAATAAAGTTTAAATTATCAAGAAAGCATATATATAACTGAATCAATTCAATTGGGAAATAATTTTGAATCAAATTTATAAGACTCTGTATCTGCTCTGTGGCTAATGTATAATTGATGGCAGAGGATTTTCTATCATGGTCCATGGATGAAATAGAAATTAAACAAAAACTAAGAAAGGAGATTAAGGCTATTACCGGAGATGAAGTAATACAGAAACATCCAGAAATGTCATTGAAAGTTGAAAGTTGAATCACCTAGAGACAAAACAGAGTAGGCCAAGGCAAAGTATCTGTATTTAACATTGTTGTGTGAGTAACCAACATAATCTGTACAGTGCTATGGAAATTAATAGTCTCTGTGGGAAAAAACCAATGTTTTAAAGCTCCGACTCTGACTCCGACTCGGCCAAGGGTCGACTCCGACTCCGACTCCAACTCGATATCGACTCGGTCGGCTCGATTTCAATGACTCGGTCGTTGTAAAAAATACATTAAATATTTATTTTTTATAAAACACATAATTTTAAAGATTTTCATTCATGTTTCCAAACACACAGCATTAGAATATAGATAGAAGACAACATATGATCAAAGTAGGCTCATGAATATATCCATTATATCAAAATGGCACCCAGTGCACTGTCCAATACATACACGATGATGAAATAGAGATCAAAACAAAAACACATAACCAAGGAGGCTATAAATGGCCTCTACAACAAAAGTCTGTGACCAATACTACTGGCTACTGCTAGAGTTGCCAACATCATTTGGCTCAGTGTTACTTGGGAGTAGGAGCGAAAGTGGGGAGCGAGAGCGAAAACGGGAGCGGGAGCGACATTTTCAGAAGCTCCTGGTTTGGGAGCGAATCCCAGAGGAGTTCGACAACCAATGTCACTAACATCAAGATACATAGAAGGATTGGTGCTCTTGATTAAATACGAGTTCCATACCTTAATACATGACAAAATTCAATGGAAACATTGAATCCTCCAATCCTGAAATCTTGAAAAACTGATAAGTCTGCTGGATTTTGAATGAAATCTAAAATTCTACTTTCTCCATATGAAATCCAATGCAGGCCGAAACCCACTCTCAAACAATCCCGAAGTCTTTCTGTAATGTTAAAAAATTTAAGTAAAAAGGATGAAAATGAAAATTAAGGAGAATGTCACTTTTACTTTAAGATTTAAAACATTTACCATGAAATTTGAATAGCTATCAATGACTAGGAGAGGGAATGGACCCCAAAGTAGCATTTAACTAAATTTAGGAAAACACCTTGGAGTCCAAACCAATTAGCAAACACTTCAAAATTTCATTCAAAAAATGGACAAAAATCACTGTTTCTGAT
>APFE030760262.1:106864-137066 GCA_000404065.3 Pinus taeda | reverse complement strand
TTGTTTCATATACTCCTTGGTCTATATGTTGAATATGCTTTATTTCATGAGATATTCAGGTGCTATGTAATCGTTTGATTGTTAGTGAATGCAGGTTTCGAAGTGAAGGAGGAGCTCATCTGGATCGACGAGGCTAGACTACTACAACAATGTGGGACTACCGGTAGGATCTTAAACACTTGGTTTCTCGTATGATAATGCATATTTAGAGAAGGATTGCTCTTAATTGTCTTGTTTGTCACTAGAAAGTCTTAGGCTTCTAGGGAGGTTGGTTTTGTCCACAAGATTAACTCTTTCCGCATGACAAATACTTCATTTCATTAATGGAAAATACCGAAATATGCTTACAACCAGAAATGGAAATAAACCAGCTAGGGCGATGGCAACTTATCTCTGAGAAGAGATGTGGTCACTACATGCCTCTGAACTGTGTTACAGTGAGGCTCGAAGGCCTATTTATTGTTGAGAAACAATGGAAAACCATTCACATTCCAAAACCTAACCCTAGAAGATGAAACACGAAATTGTGGGCCTTGTTTTTGGGTAAGTTGGTACATCAACTTCCGGGGGTCGCGAATTGGTCGTATTATCTCCATTTGACGCGCATGATAGCCCGTTGGAAAGATATCTCCGAGGACTACAATAGAAAAGATGATCTTTTGCCAGTGAACTCATTGGCAGTAGATTTCCCAAAAAACGTCGTTTAGGGCCTCAAAACGGCTCCGGAAGTTTAGGACCTGAAAAACTGCTAAAAATAGTAAACTGTGCTATAATTAAGGAAACTGAAAACTGAAAGAGACAGTTGTGGGGGTCCAAATGGGATAGGTGGGTGTCCACCAACATCCACCTGGATCATATGCTAAATAAAAAAAAGGGATATGTTGAGACATCTTGTTGAAAGATGGAACCTATCCATATATTCAGCTAGACAGGAACCAAAATGTTTTTTTGTCACACAGACTACACATAAGTCAATATCCCCGTACGTAGCATAATTCCCAAAGGGTCACTTCCTACCATAGGGCCGATGCAAGCTCCACTTTTCAATTCAATTGTAGATATGGATCCCAGGCTCGTCCTTGCGTTGTTTGATTTACCAAGAGAACATAAGTGATTTCCCTTATTTTGAGATTTGGAGGTGAGTGTGAACTTGTTTGACTAAATGAAAAGAATGCATTAGCCATATTTACAGATCATGTGACGGTTGCAACTGCTCTTAGACATGTGGATCATGCTTCTATATATCAAGGTGTTATTGTAGTCCCTCATAATGGTGGATTAACCAACCGCAATGCCTGGGAAACAAAAGATGGGACATCAGAAAAGGCTAATGCATGGAAAAAAATTAAAAATGAGCAATAAAGTGTGTGGATGGAGGATTCATGGGGGGGGATCGGTCAAGTGTTGAAGTATCGAGGCCAGTATGGTAATTCCAGAGAAATCCTATTTTAACAAGAATAAATCCATATGGAGCTCTTGAGAAATATAATGCAATTGAGACTTGGTCAACCAATGTAGCCCAACCATCTTTCAAGCCTCTAACATCTATGGGTTCCATTGAAGTTTGATCCTCTCAAGAGAATCAAAATAAGTACTCTTCCAGTGAAGTGGATGATTGGGAAAAAGCTTTTGATTAGGCTATTTGGTTTACCGTTTTTCTTTGGTTATATAGCTTGCGAGGAGATGCAAAACATTTTGTCTCCCTTTGGTTTTGGTACAGGATCTATAGTTCAAATGTTTCAAGCCTAGCTAGCGGGTTTCAGAATTTTAAATTAAGATGTAGTAATGGGATACATTCTTACTCACCATTCTTTTGAGATGGGTCGGCAATTTCAAAAGCAGAACATAGTTTGGTCCATTGAGTCTTCTTTTCTTGGTTTACATTGATTTCACAATAATTGTGGAAAGTACACTTGTACACATGGATTCCTATTATGATAAACGTATTGGTTTTTCAGAGTCGATTACCTTGATTTAAATTATGGATACAAATATTTTTTCATGCTTAACTGCAATATGTTATGCTTTCTTAAGTAAAATAAGCCTTTATTTTGTGATAAAATTTACTGTCAATAAGATACACTAATAGTTTTACCATTTTAGTATTGAATTTATTAAAATTCAAGTTAATAGGGTAACCATTTCCAGTATTAGTCCTAAAGTTTAACATTACAATTCTGTTTTTGGTTATATACTAGGAACTTTCAAACAGGCTTCAAAGCCATGGATGTGCTTGAATTTTGACATGATTTTTCATCTAGCCTTAGGAAGGAACTCTAATCTCCAACTGTTTCCTACTACAATTTTTGATATTGTTGATGTCCATGTATTAATGGTAAATATTCTAGGAAAATAATGTTGTTATAGGACTGCACGAGGAACATTGGGAAACTAAGTCTAATATCAAGTTGCCTTGAGAATCTCTTGAACCTTGAGAAGCTTGGAATTCTAAATGAGGAGCTTTGAATTCTAAATCGAGGTTCTTGTTGTAAATTTCTTCAAGTGATTGTTTCACTCTTGGGTGTTGCAATGGAGATATTAATTCATGAGAATTATATGGGCAATATTTCTTCACATGTCCTGAGAATTATTTGGGAATATTGATTCATTGGTATAATAACATTTCAAACACTAAAAATGGCCAAACTATTTCAGAAACCTGAGAATATCTCATGTGTTGATTTATTGTTGCAGAAATACATGCTTGAGAAGTAGCGCCACAGAGAAGTCAATGTTGATAGAAGCAATGGTGGTTAGTAGATTTCTAAATTGGAATTTAAAAAAAATTGAAAAATTTTCTGGTAGTCATAGGATGCTTCCATATATCATTGTTGCAAGTTACACAATTTCACCTATCCATTTTCTCAAATAAGAGAGCTTCATCCCATCCCCATCCTCAAATTAAATAATTTTACCTCCTACCCTGACCTTTCACCCTCCAATAATAATAGGAATGGTTGATATTTCAGTTCAAAGAATAACCTTTTGAAGCACCTCTACATATAAAATTATATTACCTTTCATTTCTACAAGGTCCTTGAGACCTTTGTAAGGACTTTTCTAAAGCTATCTGTCTCACTTTAATTATTAGTAACCTCACTTCCTTTCCCTGGGTCCTCCTTGGTCCTTGGTGAAGCATCTAAAAACCTTCATGGATCAGGGCCTAATAGATAATTCTTCCACCCCACCAGGGAATGGAGAAGCCTAGTTCTACAAACCATTCCCTGTAGTGGCACCATGACCCCACCTAAGATGACACCTTCCACCCTTAACCCCACCTCCACCCTTCTCCCACCCTCAACTCCACCCCACCCTTCCCATTCTAAAAGAGTTTTGCTTATTATTACAATTTTTTAAAGAGGAATTTTTGATGGTGGACACTGCCTAAGCAGGATGGCTCAGGATAGCAGCATCACACCAAATCATAATGAGTAAGTAATAAGAAGTCTGCAGAAGAAAAATGGGCTAGAAACTCAACTAAGCCCTTTGGTTTTGAACTGATTTTATGATTATCATTATGTTTATAGAGAAATGCAGATTGCTAATGCTCTGAGAGCTCAGATAGAAGTTGAGAGAAGACTCCATGACTAGCTAGAGGTATGGCAATTATTTTTGAAATTATGCAAAACAAAGAACATAATATCTCTCCCCTATTTCAGTTACCTAATGACTGAATGGAATCAATCTCTTGTAAATGTCAATGTAGGTTCAAAGGTGCTTGCAGTTGAGAATAGAGGTGCACGGTATATATTTGCAGACCATATTAGAGCAAGTACAAAATACATTGGCATCAGAAGCATTGACATCAACATGCCATGAAGCCACAAGAGCCAAGCTTTCAAATTTGTTCTCCAAGCTTCCTACAAACGGTGTGAAGACAAATTACTCTCTAGTGAAAGTGACTCCAATGATGTACATTCACAGACAAGATCATGGGGACCTAGAGGTCAAACACCACCTTAGAGATCGTTGCTCTCAAAATTAGTTTGCAGGCCACGGCATGGAGCAGAGTCTGAACGAATCTCAGAGTCTAATTGAGAAGAAAAGGTGGAGAAATTTTTTCCATGAGATCAATGGAGAGAATTCCCCTACCAAGCTATGAGAATTGGGCATTTATGCCTCTTCCTCTAAAACAAAAGAAGAACAATAAGAAGTGGAATAGCTTATAAAGCCCACTACTGTTGAAAGGCCTGTTGCAACTAGAGAATTAATGGATGAGAGAATGACCCTGTTTGTACAGTATAATGGCCTTTATTTAATCCAGGCTTATCATGAACCGGGACTGTACCATCCAGATTCCATGTTGGGAAATTATTGGAAGGTGGTAGAAGGATTGGATTTGAATAGGAAATGGGAGGGATTAGTTTCCCAGTAGGGAAGAGAGTTGGATATCAATGCATCTCACTCCCAAAGCAACTGTTTTTCATGCTATTTTTGTAGATTTTGGTCTTATCCCATAACTAATATATCTATATATATTGACCTCTTGTATGGTATGGGATATCTAGGCTGGTATCAAGCACACCCATCCATTTGAGATATGTGATCAAATAACGTTTTGGAAGCTACTTAGCTACCTATATATTTTAATAGACCCTGCAATTTTATCATTATACCTATATATATGGGTTTTCCATGCTTAATTGGTACTACAAATATCTGAAGATTATATATTCAAACAACAATCACATGAAACTCAAAGAGCTTTTATAAAGACAACCCTGACATTGATGAAGTGTCTCTGAGTGCAACACTTAGTGAATAATTATATGAAAATATAAAAATTAAGACGATAGAATTATGAAAACTACAAGATAGTAACCTACTTGGTACAACCTGGAATTCATTCTTCAATTTGCTTAGGATGCAGTCATCAAAATCTAAATACATGCAACATTTTCCTTTTCAATCCTTTCCCACACTTGACTAAATCTATAGTCTCAGTAATTGTCAATCTCTTCTCTCTTGAATATAAATTTGAAGCAACCTTTATTCCTGGAACATAGTTTTCTATCTAATTTTTAATATAAATCCTTAAAGCATTTTAAAATATAATATTTTATATGTTGAAATTTGCAGTTTAAATTTTTTAAGTAACAGAGATTTCCTTCTAAAACTATTTTTTTTTTATTTCTTTAATGGAGATCTCCCTACCCTAGCTAAAACTATGCATTACCTAGTTTCTCCCCATACAAATAATCTTCACTATATAAAAGTATGACTAAGACATTGACTCTTTTTTAAGGCACACCATAGTTTCTTTGAAATGACAAAATATTATTAAACTCTGCTTAGCAACTTACTTTATTGATACAAAGTATGGTTTGTTTGTTATAGTTGATGGATAATAGTATTGTTGTGATAGTTGAATTGATGTTAGTGAAAGCGTTGATTAAAAAACATAGTTAAGATATTGATTCATTGAAACTGACAAGTATTGGAGATTTGTTCAATAAATTACTTAGTTATTTAAATATAAATATAGTTTGATGTCATAGTTAATTTGATTTTAGTGGAAGCTTATCAATCTTATAAAGGGAAATGTATTTCAATTTTTTAATTAAAATTTAAGTTTGTTATTCAATATAAAACTCTTTGAAACCTATAAAAAGGAATCTCTAACATAACAAAAGTAGAAAAAAAATTGAATACTTAAACTATGATATTTTAAACATTTAATTGGTTGGAATGTACATAATTGTTTTTGGTTATAGGAAGGAGATTTTAATTTTAATGTAAACAACATTTTAATATAAATTATAAATATAGTTTAAATGAATTAAGATTTATTGTATTTATTTTATTATATAATATTCAGTTTGATAGACATGCTTTTATTTTTATTTCAATTAAATAAAAATATTATTTAAGATAATTTATCTTTATTTATTTATTTTATTATTGATATTGATATATCTTTTAATGTATAGGAAAAATAGATAAGTTTTTATTTTTATTTACAATTTTGAAATAAAAGAAATTTAAAATAAAAAAATTTGTAGTCATCGCCATCACCAAAATAGGATGAAGCATCCAAACATGTTAGTTATATAATTCTTAACTAAAGTGTGTCATATTTCTTTGGAATCCCATAAATTAAGCAATGACCTAGTGTAAAAATCTTTTTTTAATTTATTTTTTAAATATCTATATATAATAGGAACACTATTTTTTTTGGAAATTTGGGACAACATATATAATAACATTTACATATGCTCGAGTGTATTGAGGCTACAGATAGAACTTAACCTGGTATTATTTTGTGTTTAACATTTGTACAAGCAAAATGTTAGACACAAATGAGGTATTGCCAATACTTGCTACAAAAGATTACTCAAAGCCAAGACATTGTATTATAGAAAACGTAGAAAGATTACATGCATATGTGCTTTATGATGTATTAGTTTCCATTTCTCACAAAAATGGGATAGGAAGGAGCATCTACCCCAAAAATAGAAACTAGACGTCTCCTTGGAAAATTCATTACATTTAACATAGAGAACGACCAAAAGAGAAAAACAAGAGAAGTAAATGTATGTTGGCAAAACTTGCTCAAATGTCCATAAGATTGTCAAACTCATGGATATAATCTTTTATGTGTCATTTTGCATTATAAATCTCATGGATATAATATTATGTGTTATTTTGCATTGTGATGTACTATGAAAACCTGGAGATATGATTTCTTGCCTTCACTATTTTCATTAACTGCACTCCCCTCAGATATATGACCACCATTTTATTAAAAAAAAATGGTGATACACAATAGTCAATGTGAAGCTCAAAGACAATTGCATCATCCAAAATTGAATATTCCAAGCCAAAGTTCACTTATTATTTTCTTGATTATGGAGACCAAAGTACATTTTTTTCATTTGAGAATCATATCGGCGTTTCTTTGCACCTTTTAGGGAAATTTCTAGTTATAATACAAAGTCTTTATCCAATGGGTGAATGTCATGTTGCTGCCCGAGCTGTTGGGGGGTGCTCAATTTATGTCAGCTAGATTTTTTGATTGGTTTTAGTCCAAATGGCTACTAGAGGTATATTATACAACCTAGATGGGGGATATGTCCATTACTTTGTGTGTCCATGCATAAGTGTATGCATAATGTTCCAAATGACAAAAAAGGGAAGATTTTTTCTTATGGTGGATCCATCTTAAGCTTGTGATCTATTTATTGCTAAGAGGAAGTAGAAAACTCAAGGCGCAAACCTTAATGTGTTTGCATCTTGAAGGAATTTTTCACTACGTTGAGGTTTGCACCTTGAATATGAGGAACCACTACAACCAAATACATAGGTGGATTAAGTTGTTTCTTCTTTGCACATTCGACCCTTGTTTTTATTTTGGAGCATGTTTCTCTTAACCAATATGGTTATCTAGGGCAGTTATGTTTCTTACTTATTATATAGTTTTTGGGGTAAACATCCATGGGGAATTTGAATTGGTGACTAAGTGTCTTAACAGTGCATCTATTCACCGTCAGTCCAAAGCCTTGTTGCCATAGTTTTGCTATACTAAATTAATGACAAATTTTTTTTCTTGGATTGATATTGGCAATGAAAAACCTAGTGAACATGACTTTGACTTTGACTAAGGTATACATTATATATAATTAATATGTATATATACATATTAATTTTTTTGTCCCTTTGTCTTATCGAAAGTTTCATCTTCCCTAGACATTGGAAATATTGATTATTGTGTGCAACAACTTCTAGAAGTTACAGAAAATGATATCATGGGAGAAGTCGTCGAAGAAAAGGAAGTTGAAAAAATTGCCTTCAAAGTGAAGGAGACAAGGATTACCAAATATTTTGAAACTTTCCAGTTAATTACTTAGAGTATTACTTTATCTATGCATGCTAGTACATTGTTGGTAAATGTTAGATGCAACCTTCATAGAACACTTACACCAAAAGAAAAAGTTAATATTGAGTAAGGGTTACACTATTTAGCAACCAATCTCCAAGTTGATGCATCATTAAGTCAGACAAATTTGTCTTTTTTTTTGTATATGGATTGATTGAGGATGGTATGGAGGAAGAAAATATGGGTAAGAAGACTGTGTCGTTTATTAAACATAGCCTAGCATCTTCAAGATCATTGGACTCATTTAAAAATTCAATGAAGGGATCTACTGATTATAAGCTAGATGCACCCAATAGGTATCTAATCTTAGTGTTTGCACTAAGACTTCTTGAGAACCATATGAAAAAACTAAAAGTAGCTAAGAGTGATTAATATTTAATAGTGATGTTAGACCCTTTTATACAAATATTACGATATTGCCTCAAATCTAAGTATGAAGGAGTTATATCACATTTTGTGAAATGTTTGGTTTGACTATTGAGACTTCCCCTTCCATCTATTGATATTCACAGTAGCAATATTAACTCCTTTGATTCTAAGTGGTCCTCACATCAAGAAAGAGTGACAGTGCCTTAATGCAGTCTTCTATTGATTTACTTGTTATGCTTTTTAGACATGCAAATACAACCATCTCAAATGATCCATTAAAGATGCTTCTCTAACGTCCACTCTTTATAAATTTAGAGAGTATCTCAACTATCATTGCATTATCACTTTTGAAAGAAATTGTTAGGTGGAAACTGTTGGTTCCAGATCTGTATGATTTAGTCACTAGAATGGCATGTTTGATGGTAACTAATTAAGCTCTTATGATTCTCCAACAATGTAGTCAAGTTATTTTATAGTTTCTTCTTGAATTCCCTCTCGGTGTCAAGCGACTGGAACAAATCTTGGATTTCTTCGTGATTCACCATTTTGTACTAGTGATTCGCCATTATTTTACAAGATAATATAATCTGGTGAGAGATTCGCCAAAAGAAGTATATTATATTATTAATAAAGCCGCCTTCCATTTTTCCGATGTATTATGGGGATTCACCTGTTTATTATACATATAAATTTAGGGAGGTTCTTAAAATTTTCCTTGGTGTTTTCCTTATTGAATGTTATCTGGATGCTCTTGAATTCGGAATAAGTATATACACAAATGTCTCTCTCTGGTAACCGCAAAAGAAACCACTAATAATTGAACATATACATAAGTTGCATAAGTCATTAGTTGCATCAAAATATAATAGAAAATGGAAATTAAGTTGACCTAAAAATTGGAAAGATACAATTACTCATTCACCCCCCCAAGTAATTACCAGGAATACATCAGATCATAGTGCCATAACCAGTGCCTAGAACAGCCATTTATTTAATCATGTGACTCTCTAATACACTCACAAGCATTATGCCTCCAATTAATCAAGGCTCTTTTTCATATAGCATACATACCATGGTATTCTCCCATCCCATCAATATATATATATTATATATATATATATATATAATATATATATTATATATATTATATATATATATATATATATTATATTATATATATATAGACATGCATAAATATTTATGCTATGAAATGAAAGGATTTCCTAGAATCCCTCATATCATATAAGAATTCACATGTGCATTCATCCCAAGTGTGTAAGAACACACCACTTAAACAATAATGCACAAAACCATGTAGGTATTTCTACAAAAACTAAATAAATAACAAGTGTCCATGGTCACAATAATAAATTGTAAAGACCTTCAAGATGCCTAATATCAAATATATGCACACCATTACATTTTAAAATATAATCAAGAGTACCAGAACATCCTTGTATCCACCACACAAATCATAATCAAATGTTATAAATAGCATGCAATCATATCCACATTTAGCTACACTACATATTTCTAGAGTTCCACCCTAGCTCCAAATGTCCAAGCATTGGACCTATAGCTCAGTTAATTTTTTAACATGGTACGAATTTATTCCCAAAGGTCTAGAGTTGAACCTTTGTCTACATTTCCTTCTGCAATAGGGCCCATCGAGTCCAAGTGTTGAACCCATAAGATTTGATACCACCTTGTAACACACCCCCTATTATCCATGGCCCCTATTAAGGGTAGAAGGAATCAATTACTCTAAGGACCTGATCTCTACAGTCCAGTTATGGAAATGGGGTCTAGATTTTTTATCTTTTTCAACTTCCTTAAAACTTAAAATGAATAACATCATTGTGTTCATCTCATTTATTCCTTTCCAATGATGTAAAATTTTCCTTGATCCAACTCTCGGACCAAAAGATATAGCTGATTAAAGTTTAGGCTATTAGGTAGTACCATGTCACTCTGCCCTACCACGTGGCACCTATCTGGTCCTAACGTGGTGCTAACATAGGCATCCATATCATTGTCCAGATGGTATTCGTTGACCCATTCATGAATGGTTTTGCGTTATATCAACCATCGACCCATTCATGTCGTGTTACAGCTTTCCATAACACTGGCTCATAACACACTTATAAAAGGATATATATGTTATAATTTGTATGCCATGCAAGCCACTCTTTCCAACTCACCCCAAAAATAAAATCTTGATGAGGTTTCACCCAAAACCATAATAAATTATTGAACAGAAGGCATTGAGGTGATGTCAATTCTCTTTCCATTGGGGTGACATCACCCTTCCATGTGGCTCCACTTTAGGCATACCACGCGTCATTTATTTACTAATCACTTGGCCCCACAAAAACCTCGAATCCAAATGACACATGACTTGTTCCCAAGTTTCCATGTCACCTGGCACACTGACCATGGGTCCCATTAGTCTTCATTTCAAGTTATAATTTAACTTAGATCCTCTACCTCAATTTCTCTGAATACACCAACCATCAACCCCACTATGCCACATCATCCCACAAATAAAATCCTAGGAGTTTCCTTCCTCCCTCCCTTCAAAATGTCTATGGTAATTTCTCTAGGGTCCATCCAACAGTGAGGAATGCACTTATCGAACCAATTGTGGAGATTCAATGGGAGGTTTCTCTACCAAAGAACCCCATCATGCCATGTCACCTTGACAATTAAATCCCAACAGATTTGAACATGCCTCCACTTGAAACTTCCATGGTAATTCTACCAAGTTTACGTGGGCAATGTTGATTCTCTCACGAAATCCAATGATTTGGATATCTCATGCCTGTGTGCCCTTGGTCATGGCTTCTAGTCATATCGCCCAACAAGAATCTACCTTCCTCTTCTTCTTTGGTTACTGAAATTCAATCCTCATTGCATATAAAAAATAAAAATAAAAAAATAAATAAAAAATTGTCTTTTCCTTGCCCACTACACTTCGTTACAGTTATCACACACATGGACATATTACAATGCAAAGTCTTGGCCCTTAATTCCTTATGGACCAGCCCCCCGCTCATTTTTATATGAGTAGATACATAGTGTTGAAAAACTCTTAGAGCTATCCCTCTTGAGATTTTAACATATGCTTATGTGTGTGTGTGTGTGTGTGTGTGTGTGTGTGTGTGTGTGTGTGCGTGTACGTGTGTGTGTCCTTTATTTGGTTTATAAACACATGGTAGTGTCCTTCTTGAGCTTAGCACTGATAAAAGTAAGGCCTGGAAGTTGAATATGTTAATTACAAAATAAACCAAACATAGTTCTATATATTCATTTATACTTAGGCCCATTGGACCAATTTCAATCTCACAATAGCTCAGATAGTTATAGGCCTCTTAGGATAATATTAAATGAGAATAAGCTCATAATAGTTCAAATACCCACTGGTCTCTTATGTTAATGATAAATATGAAAATAAGCTCATGAATATATACAGGAATCCATTCTTTTACTTAGGATTACACAGGAAATCAACATTCCTCGAGCATGAAAATAATAAAATTCCATAACATATCACAAGCATTGGACCAACACATTGACTCAATATCAACACAAGCCTTTAGTTAACACTTTAGACACTTTTTGAACATTCAAGTGAAAGGGTTTGAGTATCATTTATCTTAGAAGTTGGAAGGTTTGACAACTGAGATTGGGACTTTGACTCTCTACCCATCCTTAGAAACAATGCAAACCAAGCCTTTCTTGTAGTAGTCACCCCCAAGCCATATTACAGAGATTGAGGATGAGTGGTTAAGGGATTAAAATAATTCTACCTGTTGAAACAGGGACTTGAGAGGATTATCCACATCCACTCACCAACTACTTAGTGCAATCAGTTGTTCAAAAAGAATCCAAAGGTCCACCTCCTCCACCCTTCATCTATTTAAATAAGAATTGTAGTTCTACCATCATAGGCTAAAACAGGGAATATAGAGGCTCACCACCTCCACTGTAAACCAAATGAGGGAATTCAGAGGCTTAATTCTTCCACCCTCAACAATTCTTTCACTCAGTGGTTCCACACAATCCTGAGAATCCAAAACCCATTATAAACCAAGAAAACAAGCAGATGGGGATAAATAAATCTCCTTAATAGGAATCTAAGGAACATTCCTCCACATAAGTTGTCATGTTCTTCATCGTCACAATAAATAAGCAAAGAAATTGGCCAATAGAGGATCAGATTGGATCATTGGAAATGCATGGAATAATTGGAAAGAGTTCCTCTTTCCCTACTCCATGTTGATGTTGATTAAAACATCAATTTATTGTATCCATTGTTAAGGATAGCTATAGGTGGCTAAGTCTCAAGAAAATGGAATGCAAGTGACAAATTAAATCCCCATAAGTCAATGTGGCATAGGAGATTGAATTCTCCTATCTTTTATCCTACAATGATGAGGTTTGGGAGTAAGTATAGATTGATTTAGGTCTCATAGGATATTAAGTCATCCATCTCCTTCACGACATGTGAAGATGGAGGGAATAATAATAGCAACATTATTTGTTTGATTAGTTATGGAATTCAAAGATCATTGAGGTTAGAGGGCATCATGGTAGGGGTACACAGAATATTAAAATTAGTGAATCATTTAATAGAAATGTGGGATATGATTGATACATGTAGGCATCCGTAATTCACATTATCATGATGAATTTATATGGAATCAATATAACTTGTATGATTAGATGGTGCTCCTTTACTGTGTAATCAAAATGATGGAAACAAATGTTTCTCAATATCAAAAGACTGGGTATGATGATTTGTGTACAACCTTTTCTTTAAATTTAGTTTTCGATAGAATGAATCCTAGGAGATATCTATTTACAACATCTATTTCGGGTGGATTACTAAGTTTTTTTCTTTGGTCATAGTTTGGTTTACCTTTTCTAGGCCAAGCATTTGGGTTTGAAGTGATATTTTATTGGTATGTAGAGTTTTCCACTCACCTCGTATTCCTTCACAACTGATCTTCTATTTTTCACCTTGAGGTATATTATAGTTGGAAAGGTGTAATGGCCAAGACACAAGGCTTTGATTACACAAACTTGGGACAAATTATGGAGAAACTATAAGAGTTGTAGACAACTATTCTTGAACTTCAACTAAATACAACCAAATAGTATACGTCCTCACTACATCCATGGAGATGTTAATTGATCGTAGGAAACTCATGCACTAAGCAGAAGATGAGATTGATATCTTGTGCCATCAACTCAAGGAAGTTCAATCATTATTGATCCAGAAGGAACTGGGTTCTCCTTCCACTAGAAGTTTTGTAAGCCATTGAAAGCTAGACATTCTTGAACTAAATGTACTAGTCCTATTCCAGGAGAAAAATAGAGATCATGAGTTCCAAACACCTCTACCTCTAGGTTAGAATATGTTTACTAAAACCTGTAAATTTCCTAGTTTTTTTGGAAAATTTATATAAATTTGTTACTATAGTAATGCAACCAAATTACTCTAGCTCTTTTTTGAATTCAAGAAAAAATAATTTGTGTTATCCAATATCTACTATGTGAAATTTTATAGAAATTTTGTGTAAGGATATGCCCCGGAATAATATTTTAAGATGAATAAAAATTTTAGTCAAGGCTTACAAAAAAAAAGATAGGTAATCTTTCTATTACATCACTTTCACATATACCGTTGAGTACTCCAATTTTCTATGGGAACTAAAGTTTTAGTTTAGTCGTTACCTATAATGGCTATAGAGATAGAGGATATGGTTTATGTTCCTTATTGTAGTGTAGTTGGTAGTTTGATGTATGATATGGTATATAAAAACTAGACATTATCCAGGTAATCAGATTCTTCATCTTGTTCATAACTAATCTTATATGTGAACACCAAGTTGTAGTGAAGTTGCCATCGTGGTGATTTTTTAGGGAACCCGCACTGATAGGATATAAAAGTTTGTGTGGGTTCTAATTGGGTAGGAGATGTATATAGAAGGAGATCTACAATTGGTTATGTCTTTTGGGTACTTAGGGAAACAATGTGGTGGCAACAATTTGTGGATTCTCTTTCTGTAATAAAGTTAGAGTATATGGAAACTAATAACCCTTTTAAGGAGGCTATATGGATTATGAAATTGTGTTCAAAAGTAGGGATAATTCAAAAATATATCACAATTTAAAGTGATAGTAATAGTGTCTTTTTTCTATCTAAGAACCCAACCTTTCATGCAAACACAAAGCTATCGATATCCAATAAAATTTCATTAGGGGCATTGTAGAGGATGGAAAAGTGATATTAAAGAAAATTGATAGCTTACAAAACGTTGGAAATGCATTGACAAAATTGAAAATAACAGATAAATTCAAGTGGTGTTTTGAGTCTATGGGCCTTATGGGCCCTAGAAATTAACCTTTTATTGATGCATTCTCCCTTTTTAGTGAGATGGTTGCATCATACACCTTTTAATCTAGACCTGGAGCAAGAATAATTCCAAAACCTAAGCGAGAATAATGTAGACATATAATAGAGAAGTGGCAGAGAATAATACTATGTAGGATTATGAATAAGTCCAAAGTTTTGAGAGGAATAATCCAAAGTTGTAATAGTAAAGTGGTAGAGAATAGGTGTAGATATGTAGTAGATAAGTGGTAAAGAATAGGTGTAGATATGTAGTAGATAAGTGGTAAAGAATAGGTGCAAGAATCTATGGGGAGTATTGATAGGGAATAACTTGTATTTGGTTTCCATTATTCCATTTTGTAGAAGTTGTAAACCATGAGGGTTCATGGTTTTACTATGCCTAATTATTAAGTGTTATGGCTAGAGGAAATTTTAGAGAGTACCTTTAAGCATGTTATTATGGTCCCAATTTTTTCCAGAATTGCTAAACATTCGTGATAAGAGTACATAAACTTTCTATTGTAATCATTTAGTTGCTAAATAATGCAATGAATGTTCTTTAGAGTGTGGGTTTTTTGGATTTTCATGAAAATCCCATGGCGTTAATAGTTTGTTGTCCATTTCATGTATTTACAACTATTATGTTTATTTTTTTTATGCACACATTAGAGGAAATTTCAGCCTAAAAGTGCCCATGAAAATTTCATGTACATAATACGTAAACCAATCAAAATCCTTTAAATTTAAAAAGAGGTACATGTAAATATTTTGAAAGGGAAGGAATAAAACTAATTTTTTAATTGTACTTTTGGCTTATCTCCTTATAGGTTTACTCAAATTTCAAGTGTTGACACTCATTAGATATGGAATTAAATTCCACATCCAACGAGTACCCATTATGCATACTTATGAGAAGACCCACATTAATAAAAAGAGAAATCGTAAAAAAGTGTATTGACCATGATTTTTAATGTGTCTTCATTTTTTAATTAATGTGGGTTTCTCCGAGTATTTTGTAATGGGTACTCGTTGGATGTGGAAATTTAATTATGCATCCAACGAGTCGACACTTGAAATTTGAGTAAACCTATAAGTAGATAAGCCAAAAATACAATTAAAAAAAAAACTAGATTCCTTATTTTATGTCCAAAATTCATAATTCTTATTTTATTATTTTAACTATTATTTTATTTTTTTCCTTAGGAGACCACTTTTAAGTTGGAATTTCCTCTAATGTTCTTTTCTAATAAATTAGTTTAAAATTGTATTCTACACCTCTTGTTTCCTTTTAGGAATGAGGATAAACATTATTGAAATGGTAATAGAACTTAGAAACCTAGTTGCAACACTAATGGTGAAAATGTTTTAGGATTAGGATTGAAATCTCATTTTAATGGAAGCTAGATCCATAGCTTGGCACAATGATATTCATATTAAATTTTACATTATTGATCAAATAGTACTTATCTCAATTTTATGTTACATGGTGGGGAGAAATAACTAAGATCCTCCCCACCCATATTTAAATGATGAAAATAAATTAATAAATAAGAAAAAAGCCTAATGAAACATGACATCATCAAAGTACAAGATGGAATGTGCCTAGTGATGGCATACTAACGATGAATACATTATGACCAAAAAAAATGGAAATGTGCCTACGAAGGTGAAGGTGAAAGGTCAATAGATAGCACTAAGCAATGACCCTCCATGATAATATTAAAAGACAAGATTAAAATCAATTAGCTAGTGAACCTAAAATTAATAGTGGAGATGAGTTGTTATTTAAATGAATTAACCTAAAGATAAAAGGGCAGAAAGTTTGTAATTTAGATCTAGAAGGTTTTTTAATGATAACTTAAATTAAGTGATACAATTACATATATAATTTTAGGTTAATATGTTAGTTTGTACAACACGCAATCATGATTGACTCAGTGAGATAGATAGGTTGGAGATTTTAGTTTTAGCCATGCCTACCAACATTATACAATATATTTTTATTTTCATCATGTACATCCATTATCCCCTTCTCCACCAATTAAATGCGCAATGACGATGTTGAGGCAATGATTAACTATATAATCAAGTTCATCGCCTTCTATTTTGTGTTTATTATTTCGTGATAATTACCCAATTGTATTCGATCGCCCTTGATGAGAAATAGTTTGATAACTTTTATATATAATTAATAATTTAATTAGCCATTAATTGTGACCAACTAAAGTAGAAATGTTAGTGATCTATGTGGATATTGGTGGTTATCAATTTTTTTTATTAGTTCTCTATTTTAAGGAACTAAAAAATAAAATTGACCACTCGGAGATGCCATAGCATATCTATGATAGTTCTAGTACAATTAATTTTTGCAAACATTATTATTTATATTTACTTGTAAATATTATGGAAGTGGTAGTTGTGGGGCAAAGACTAAAGTTGGCTGACAGATGTAAATGTTAATATATTGTTATGAATAAAATAGTATTACACATATTTGTTTATTTAGAAATATAAAAGGAGTTACCAGGCTCCCAATTATTAGGAAGTAGTTATGAATTAGTTGTATTCCAAGAAAGGATAGTTTTGAAGTGAGAGTTGTCACAGTCAAGAAAATAATATTCCTACCCCCAAAACTATGATGACGGGAGAGAAAGGTCATGGGTGGAAGTAGGAAGAAATATTGCGAGAAAGAAAGCCAATATACAAAAATGAGGTTCCAGTAGGAGAGAAAGACTATACCTAGACAAAATAAAATATTTACAACCCATATAGAGGAGGTAAACTATGAAAGTCACTAGTTTGTTTCCTAACAAAAAAGGAGTCTAGAGCTCAGGGAGAATTGTTGAGACAATAGTTCATCGATTGAGAGGAGCGTGGTAGCTCCTATTATATTTTCAAAAATACAGATAAGTAATTGGGTTGTCTATTATGATGGATTGAGAATTTTAGTTCCAATATTTTCTTATGTTAGGAGATAGGAATGAATGCAAACATTTAATCAATATAATTCTCTTGTTAAAGAGAGTTTAATTTTTCTATGACTAACTCTATGAAAATAGTTTTGTACGTAGATGCTAGAGCAAAGGTTTACTCAAATTTGGGATTGATCTTATACAAAAACTATGGGTTAAGCAGGAGATTGTCTTAGATATGTGTTCATATATATATATATATATATAGACACACTCACACACAAACATATATCTCAAGGTTAGCATGGTCATGGGTTAACATTGGAGAAATATTTGTAGGTTATCCCTCAACCAGCATGTAGTCTGTATCATGTGACAGAATCCATCAAAAGATAGAATATATAGAAACCCAGAAACTAGGATTCATGTAATCTAGGTTTTGTGTATCAAAGGTTCTCTTTTGATTAGCTGATATATATATATATATATAATATTAATATATATATATTATATATATATTATAATTATAATATATTATATATATAATATATAATAAAAACTACAAAGTGGTGTCAAACCCAAAAGTATTATGTCAAAGAGTAGAGGGGAAATGCCAAAAACATGCTTACAAAGTTGCATAGTACTTTCACAAGTAGTTACCAGTGTAAAAGATAAACTGTGCTAAATAGGGAAAACATAAATAAACAAGGAAAAAATGTTATTGCATATAATTGTTTTTAATTACAAATATGTCTTTCAGGAAAGAAAACCATAAAGAAAAAGGAGTTCAAAGAAGCTACACATTTCCAGTTCATTATGAATAAAGAAATATTATTCGAATTTAGATACAAATGTGTGTTATCTTTAAATACAAAGATAGTATCAGGCTATACCTAGCCTAAATCTAGGCTTAAATAATTACAATTTAAAGGCCATAAAAAACCTGAAATAGGAAATTATGGAAAAACAATTTATACATAAAGGTAAAATAATCTAGACATGGTTTCTGCGTCCTGTAAACAATCTACATAATTTTCTATCATAAGAGTAAATAGGCCTAATCGATAATTCAACCAGGTGTGGGCCTATATTCATTATATTAAAGCAAGGTCATGTAACAAAAAACCAAAGGAAGAAGAATAAGTCGTTAGATCCTTGGGAATATCTTGAATCAAAAGAACCTAATGTTGTTTCTTCAAAAGAAATCTTAGATAAGAACTGGAACTAACCTACAAGCATAGGGCCAACATTATTTTAGTAAAAAATAGTGAAAATAAGAGAAAAGTAATAAATCATTTTAGTTAAAATAAGTTAAAGGTGTTTACCCTTGTGAAATTAGCTAAGGGAGATGTAGTAGTTGTCAAAAAGTCTCAACCCTATGAATGAACCAAAGCTTGTCAAAGCAAACAGACTCTGAATATCAAGCAAGTAAAGAAAATATTTAAAAAAAATACACTGTAAGAAAAGAAGAATTAGTGATTGATATATAAACCAATGTACGTTTGACATTCCAGAAAGGAAGAGGCCAATAAAAATAAAAGAAAACCCTAATCATGAGGATGACATAGTAAGGGTTGATTATCATATATATATACATAGTCGAAAGAGTAATTATTTTTATCTTCTTTAGGATTTAAAAAGAACTGAGATAGGTTGTGTAAATTCCTTACCAAGACATTGCAATTTCTTTAGAATTTTCACAATTATTACCACAAATCAGCAGTGCTCGAGTTTGATATTAGCAAAAGTAAATTTTTGGAAGGAAGGGTTTCCTTCTTGGGAAAAATTGACAACTTCATAAGCTTTGGGAAAAATCATGAACTCTTTGCGCAAACCCTAAAACCTGGAACTAGGTTAAAAACCTTGAAGATTATTAGTTCAAAAGACTACAGGAAAGAAATCTCATGCAAAATGGAAAATATTAATAGGAACTTCTAATTTATAACAATAAACCTATGTAAATTTCCATACCTACAATGGAAGTAATATACCAATAATTTTAAATATCTTTAAAAACACCATTGCAATTTAGGAATGGATAATGGCCATATCCTAGTAAGATTTTTGTGCAGAACCTGGCAGCTAAAGTGCCAAGAAAAATGAGAAAAACCTCCCCCTTCACTAGCCTTATAGGTTTTAATCTTGTACAAAAATTAACTGCAAAAGAATTCCTAAAATATAAAAAAATACAATGGTGAGAACGTACAAAAATATACACATATTTTCTAGTAGAACCCAAACCACGAAAACCAGATTGATTTTCATTGTATTCCTTTCAATGTTATAATACATTATATGAATGTCCAAGCATTCATCAACCCAATCCATTAACATTGGATTAGAACACAATCATATTTATCTTGACTGAATCTACAAAATACAATGGGAAAAACCTATTATGCCCAAAATCGTGCGCAAAACCATGGGTAGGTCCACCCACTATCCTTGGGTCCACCTCCCATCCTTGAGTCTGCCCCCCATCCTTGGGTCCACCCCCCACCCTTGGGTCTACCCCCCATCCTTCGGTTTTCCCAACCATTAATGGGCCTGCATAAAGGGCATTGCAACCTCCTTGTGACCCCACTTTGTGCCTCGAACCTACAACTACTCATTGAAAAAATATAACACGTACCAAAAAAATCTTGCATGCAAAAATATAGTGGCAGACCTTGAGGATGTAAATAATGGTGAAGTCAAAAGGGGAGAGGGAGAGCTACCCTAACTTCCTAAGATAATATATTCCCACAATTAGATTGCAAAGCTAAATCTTGAATGTCCCTTCTGATAAATCACATGGCTAGGGTGAGGTGTCATCATGGAGGTTATCCACGTAGCCCTAATTGTATGCATATCAGGACCTATAAAGGAAATGAATTCACTATATCAACATAAATTAAAAGAGAACTAAGGGTAGGGACAATAGTGTTAAGACTATAATAAAAATCATACAGCCAACCTGTTATTAAGTCTGGCCATTGCACGATTGGAATACACAATTGTTTGTAATTAGTGTGGTGGTAGTTCAAAATTAATAGGGGTTGTGGATAAGTATTTATATGAATGTATAAACATGTGATAAAATGGGGGTATCATGCCAATTACCTTAACAACCATTGTTTAGCATAATTCTCATAAATACCAATGGTCTAAGATGGATTATAAACTAAGGAAATGATTGAAGACATTAAGGAAGCTAATTATGCAATAAAAGAATATTGAAAATAAGGTATTAAAGAGGAATTGATGATGTTAAAAAGTGATGAAATTTTCTTTGATATTTTTGCATAAGAATGGGTTACATTACAATATCCTACACTAGCCAAAAGTTTTAAATATTGAATATCTTTTTCTAGTGAGCTATGGGCTTCACAAACTAAAATTTTATGCAAAAGTTGCATGGAAGTTGATGTACTATCGAACAAACTCAAGGTCCAAAAATAAACCTTTTGGTATTTCATATTCTAGAATTAAGTTTTTGACCTTTAAAGTTCTTTTATTTATGTACCATCTCTTTGTAAATATAACTACCACAATCATGTCTATGTAAAAATAGTTACCGTTGTGTTAACCAATTTAAAGTATACAATATTCTAAATTTATTTATTAAATAGAAGAAATCGCTATATTATAATGTTATTCATTATATTTTTGTGTGTTTGTGTGTTTCTTTTCCTTTCTTTCTTGCTTTTCATTTCACTTGTCAAATTTAAATTAAATAACAATAACTATATAACTAAATTAAAAATTCCAATTAAAGTATGTTTTGAGATTGGGATGAATCTTGTGGCATTTATAGGTGTACATCAAGCACATGCGCAACCACAATAATAAAAGTGATTGATATATAGCAATAGGCATATATCGACCACATTAATAATTATTTTGTGTATATGGCAGAGATTTATATTAATTAATTATTTATATTAATAGTCATATATTTTATTAATAATATAAGTAATAATTAGGTTTAAAATATTGGGTTTTAATATTAGGGTTTTAATTTTGGCTTCTTTTTTTTTTTTTCCGTTCAACAATGTTATATTAATTGATCAAAATTTTACAAAATATTTGCAATGAAAGATTTTCTCTCTTAGCCTCACTCTAACTGGATTTGTTGGCGAGGAGAGGTAAACTAGAAATGGTAGCAAAATGCCAAAATTTGTGACAAGACCATATCCCAAAAACATCCAAACTCCAAAAATAGCGTGAATACATACATAACAAACCAACATCAGAGATTGTGAGGAAGTGTCTAGGATTTCCCAATGACTACAAGATTAGGTCATGGATCCCCGTGCGCATGGAATTCCAAGTGGTCAATTCAACCCTTAATTTGGTCCATCCTCTCACATAAGTGTATTTGGCTCCTCTAAATTGAATCCATTTTTTCCATCATCACCCACTGATTCTGCTACAAATCATTCAAAGGATTTTTTTTCATTCATGTCATCAAGCCTTTATTCATGCAATTCTCTTAGGATCGTTAATATACTCTACATTTTCCTGCCAAGCGAATCCATTGACGATAGTGCCTCAGCTAGGGTGGGTGTTGTAAACTAGTCATTGGCCAGTTCACCTTCATAGGCCCCCTCAGGCCCCTCCCTACCATCCCTAACACCTGCCCTACCATCTCACCCCAAGACATCATGTCACAGTTGAGCACTAACCTCAAAAAGGTAGTACGTATGACCTTCAGCACTCCCCTATTTTGAACAGAATCCATCACCATTAAACCCTTTATTATATGCCTCGCCATCAGAGAGATTTCCCCCCCCTGTGGAGCTATAAAAAGGGTCTCTTTCACCTCTAATTACCTCACATTAATAAGTCAATCCGGGAACGTTTTGTTATTTCAAAGAGTGTCTCAGTCTGAGGCTATCATTTGCCAGAGTAATGCTACTAGCACAATGTTTAAAAATACAAGAGTAAACAGATGCTCGTTTACAGCTTAACTAATTCAAAATATTAAATCACACATTTCAAAAGACTAAGCGATTTATTAGTCAAGGGTTCGGTAGGAATAACCCATCCCTTTGGAAACTGATGGAAAAGGAAATTAGAGAACATATTATGGATCTGGGAGCCGGACAATAGCTGTCAATGCTCACTACAGCCTAAGATCGTTCTTTACACCAAAATAAAAAATAACAAGAAATGGAACGGCAGATAAGAAATCGAACAGAAAATCTAAAGTGGAAGAGCAATTCTGAAATGGAACAACAAATCGGAAATGGAACAGGAGTTAAGAAATAGAACAGCAACTAAGTCTAACAAGCAGTAACATCTTAGTCTATCAGATCAAATGCATTAATCATAATCTACAAGAATCAAACGGAAATCGTTCACTCTTAAGGGCGGATTGAATAACACACACAAATGGAAAAACACTGATTACTGATAAATTATGGAACAACACTTGAAAACCATATATACACACAACACACTTAAATAGTAATCTGATCCAGTTATCACCTTAGTTAGAAAGAATACAACTGCATTTCAAAATAGAACAACATTGTTCATAAATCCAACAATCGCAAGGAACATAACTTCCAAGATGAATTCAATAAACAAGTGCACAGCACAAAGGCTCTGTAATGGAACAACAACAATATTATGTAAAGACTAGCAGTATTATATCAACACCTAAAAGAACAATAATATGATGCAGAGTCAATACAATAGTTCTATCTTTAGAAACCTTAATAAATTAAACATAACAGAGCATGTGATGTAAATTTATAAAACACATCAGATTACCAAATAACGTCGATAAGCAAACCACGCAAAAACCAAGCGTAATGGTACAAGAGCAAGTGTCCTCCAGGGCCGGGCCCTTAGCCTCTAGGGGTACATTGCTTGAAGTTATTCTAGACTCAAAGATGAAATAGTAACCAAGTTTGTATTAATGCATCAAGTAAAATTACAGTAGAGCAGTTCTTAACGAGACTCGATGATCAAAGTTTTGATCTTAAAAGAAATTACATAAAAGCATAACAATATCTAACTCTCCTCTATACCGAGCTAACAGTGCTGCCGCTTTTATAAGGGTGACGACAGAGATATCTAAGTGCAGAAATAGATAAAACAGCGATCCCTCAAGATCAAGGATCCTGAGGGATTCACCGAACCATTAGTCCTCAGTCATTTCTTTTCTTTCTTGCGCCGAGCTAATATCTCCACTTCCTTTCCCGGGCTGATTCGCTTTGATTTGCTTTCCCTTGTTTGCATACGGTCTCCCGTCAAAGGGGCAGCGGTTAACCCGTCTTTGTCCTTTCCTTTGGAACGATAACTTCTCGTTTTTCCTCCTTCCTGCATAAGGAAATGACAATTGTCAGTGTTTTCATCTTGCATATTAATCTCACATGTTTTATTACAATTCTTTATCATTTTGCGAGTTCATGATGCAAAAAGGTTTATAAGTTCTAATGAAAAGACGCTGAAATAATCATCAAAAGCATACCTTCTTTAGTACTCCACACACCCCCCTGCTTACCTTTTTCATGCCCTCATGAAAACATTGTAGTTGACGTGTAAGGCATTGAGTGAGTAGGCTGGAGATGGAATCTCATGTGAAGGCCTACAACCATGATGCGTAACTAGGTATTCAAAGAAATGGCCTGTGTGACCCTCAGGCATCTCATACAGGGCTTGGTATCTGGGTGCAGGGTGCCAAATAATTGGACTCCGGAACCTATATCCTAACCAGGATGGCCCTGCCCTCAAAATGATTTCGCCATAGAGATGTAAGCAGTTGGCAGCTAATTTAAAATTCTCATACTTAAATGGTTCCCTGAGCTAGGTATTCGGATTAGAGATTTGATACCGAAATTTAGCTGCATCAATGGCAGGGTCTTTGATAGAGAAAAAGTATTCTAATCCCTGTCGAATGAGTGCCTCATGCATGGGTCCTAATGCTTCAATTACACCTAGAGGCTTCATGAGGTTTCTATGTTTCCTCCATAACTGTACTGGATCCCTAGGCTCAGCTCTTATCTATAAATCTAATCCATTTTCTTGTCTTTGGAAAGCATTATAGGCTTTGATCCATTTAATTTGATTAACCCCAATTGAAATAAATGCCTGTAATTGGATATCCCCAACAAAAGGGCCAGGGTTTAGCTCGGTCTCCTGTTCTAATACAAGGTTATGTGAATAAAACTCACACAGTAGTCTCTGAACTCTTACCCTGTATTGCTTATAGCAGTTTATAAAATCATTGATGGTGTTAATTTGTATGGGAGCACCTGCTTTAACAGCCTTTATTTTAAATTGCAAATATATTTCCATTAAAAACAAGGCATAATTCTTAGCAGGGGCTCTACATGCTAGGACGTCATTGTATAAAGAACATAAGGTATCCATCTGCTTGATAACTACATCTAACCTACGAGTTACCTTCGCGACTTTCTCTTCTTCCCTTCGCCACCCTTCAAAGGCCTGGCTTTCAGATAGATTGACGTTCCTAAGCTGTTGTTGTATCTCTTCATACTTTTCTCGAGGGAATGTTTTCTCTCTAATCTTTTCTGCTTCTTGCTGAGCTTGCTTCAAACCATTTTGTAGGGTTACTGTTTTTGGATCTATTTTCCATGCGGCAGTGGAGGCCGGGAGTTTTACCTGAACTTTCCTATTCTGTTGTTTTGAGTTCATAACCCTTATCACTCCCGAAAGTGGTGCCTCCATCTGAATTTCCTTATCATGGGTCAACAACATCTCATCCATTTCTATCTTAACATGGATATCATTCCATTGTTGTTCCTTTTCAATTGGAACAACAATCTGTTTCTCAGCATCATTTGGAACAGTAGCCTGGCTTTTGACAAGGTTTTGAACAGTAGGATGGATTCTGGTCCTCCGCCCCTTTGCCTTGATGGGTTTTGCTGGAGTGGTCACATTTTTCCTTCCCGAAGTCCTTTTTACCCTTTGCCTTAATCTGCTGGTGGAGCTGGACTATTATGTTCAGTAATCTCTGTTACTCCTTTCGCAATTCTCTAATTTCTGCAATTTCCTTAGAAGGAACAGTAGGCTGTTCACTGCGGCCTGGACTATGACTAATTCCCTGATTTTCTTTCTGGGGTGTTTCTTCATTGTTCTGCTCTGGCTGTTCCAGGGCAAGAACCCTAACTGGTTCTGTTATTTCTTGGGTGACCTCTTTTTCTGCCCCTGTTTCCTTTGGAATTTCTTCTAGTGTCTTCTAGTTAGGAACGGATTGGCCCTATTCAGCATCTCCTGTCATGTTTTTATCATGAACAGGTAGAGTCTCTTCTTCTACCTCTTTTACATGTGATTCTTCAGGTGCATTTTCCTCCTGGGGTTTCTCTTCGGCATGGAGGTCTGATGGACTGGAAGGTTGTCCATATTCACCCATATTGGCCAAAACTTTGGCCAATTCATCTTCTCCCAATGGGTCCTGTAATGGGCTACCTTCCTACTGTTCCGTTTCCTCCTCTTGCTCAGATTGCTCGGATTCTTCTTCTTTGTCTCCTTCTTCTTTAGATTGCTCGGCTTCTTCTTCTTTTTCTCCTTCTTCTTCAGCTTGCTCGGCTTCTTCCTCTTTTTCTCCTTCTTCTTCTGATTGCTTGGCTTCTTCTTTGTTTTCTTCCTCCTCTTCAGATTGCTTGGCCTCTTCTTCTTTTTCTTCTTTCTACACTCCTTTCTCATCGTCCTCCCCTTTTGGCCATGGGGGTTCCTCATCTTCTATTTTTACCAGTTGGCTAGTGTTTTCTTGGGGCTTCTCCATCCTCCCTCGTAGCCGTGCTAGCCGGACCGATTTCCTGCATTTTTCTTGCCGCTCGGGTGTACCGGTGGCATGTTTACGCTTTTCCGATTTCCTGAATTTTTCTGGATGCTCGGGTGTACTGGTGGCATGTTTACATCTTTCTGGTCGCTCGGGTGTACTAGTGGCATGTTTACATTTTAGGGATGGTGTGGTCAATCCCCCATTTATCATGGCAATTAGCTCTTCCCAGCTTCTCTGCTGCTGGGTGAGGCTATGGCTGACTATTAACCGAATCAACCCAAGATGACTAACAAGTGACTCTACATGCTATGCCTTTTTTATGCTCTGTGCAACGTCATGGAGTAATGAATTCAAAAATGCAGGTAAATTTACATAGAATTTTTGCTTTAGTACAACTAAGAGTTTAAGATGTGGTGGTCTTACCATGTCTTTTCTGCCTTCACAGGTGATGTAGCTTTGAATGGTCTTTTCCAATTCTGCCCACAGCTCTCCTAGTGCTGCTGGTAGAACCCTCTTTCCTCTAATTGTCAGGCTCTGGCCTTCGTCCTGGGAGATTTCTATGATCTTTTGCAATCTCTCCTTCTTTAACGTCCATACAGGTCTAGCGGCTGGCAGTCCTGAGACTTCTGCGATTATGTCGTCGGTGACTGCTATGTGTCTGCCCCTCACTGTGGAGTGATCCTCTTGCAAATTCTGCAAGAATTCAATTGCCACAGTATCGTTAGATTCCTGCAAGCGGTTGAGATAAGTCAGCCACCCCGCTCTTGCCAGGATTTTTCGGGCAATAGTAGAGACTGTTAACACTTGCGATTCTCTCCGAATCGATCTTCCTCCCGTGGTTTCACTGTAAACTCTCAATGGAACGGCAGTTGTTCGTGCTGTTGAAACATAGAGAGGATGATAGATGCAAGACTCATTCAAAATCTAATGTTGCAGAGTATGGAGATGGCTTATGAACAACAAGTCATGCAGAAAAAATAAAAAAAATAGTATACAGTTGAGTCGTGCTATACCCTAGTACACAACTTCCCGAATAGTGAGCTAACACGTAATCCAGGGAATAATGAGATTAACCTCCCCCCTGCAATGTGATAGGCTATCCCAGTTGTCAAATAAAGTAGCAGTGCGTACTCTGAAACAGTCCTTAAGGAACAGTGTATGGAAATATGCCATGTTTACAAAAGTAGCAAATTAACGAAATCGAGGCGTAGAGTTGCATCGCTTAATACATAATAGACTGCGGTGATATGATGCAAGGTTGGGGATAAGACATTTGCCATGAATAGAGAGTCTCATGCGGTCATTGTCAATTGTTCTGTCATGATTGGTGATAATATATATTCATGCGTTGTATGGTTGGGGAAATAATATATAATTGATTACTAAGGCATAAGAAACAGAAGGGTGCTAATAACTTACCTATTGGTGTAAATAATGTGGCTTCAATACCATTAACAGTGCTCTGCTGCCTACAGGTGTCCATAACCTTGACAGAGTTGTTTATTTCACCCATGGAACCATGATCCTTTGTGTATGCTTAGGAAATGTTGTGTAATGCCAAAATGTAGGCCATTATGTTGGCTTGGTGACCAGTTAGCCATAATGCCATTCACGAGGAAGGAGCGAAAAGTGGGCAGGCCGGCTCGTGATGAGACCTCCTGTTCCAAGGGTTGTTTATTTGATATACCTTTTGGACCATATCCCTGGTGTGGTGGCCATAGTGGGAATGCCACTTCGCTTTCGTCCTCATGATCATGGTAGGCTATCTCTTGATGAGACCCCCTATGTTTACTCTTTTTTCTTTCTTTTTCATAAAGTACTTTCCCTATTTATACACAAAGGGTGGTTCAAAACTCCTTAAGAGTAGGAATGGTGGAAGAAGTCTTAACATATCAATAGGAAGATATAAACCCTTTGCTCTTATTCTTGAATAATAATCAAAGAGGATTAAAAGGGACTAACATGATAGAGATAACCAATCAGAGCAAAATTAGTAGAACAATGACAGCAAAAGATGATGAATAAGCGTGTCCTTCTTTCTATCCTCTTACCAATTCAGAGAAATTTATTATAAATATAGCGATTTATGATTCACTGATTTCAGTATGTTGTGATTTTGTATCCATTGCATAAGTACATAGTTGTATTCTAAAAGACTTGAAAGAATAGGAACAATAAGCATCCTCAATTTAGAACAACAAAAGGAACAAGTTGTTTCACAGGCATGCAAGTGGTGTTCCTTTTGATAAAAGGAACAACAAAAGACTACAAATGTTGTTCCTTTGGAAAAGGAACAGTAGAAAACACAAATGTCGTTCCTTTGAAAAAGGAACATCAAAGAAGGAAAACGTTGTTCCTTTGGAAAAGGAACAACAGAACACACAAATGTCGTTCCTTTGGAAAAGGAACAACAGAACACACAGGTGTTGTTCCTTTGGAAAAGGAATAGCAGAAATCGAAAACGTTGTTCCTTTGGAAAAGGAACAACAAAACACACCAATGTCGTTCCTTTGGAAAAGGAACAACAGAAATAAAAAATGTTGTTCCTTTGGAAAAGGAACAGCAGAAATAAAAAATGTTGTTCCTTTGGAAAAGGAACAGAAAAACACACAGAAATGTCGTTCCTTTGGAAAAGGAACAGAAAAAATAAAAAACGTTGTTCCTTTGGAAAAGAAAGAGCAAAACAAGAAAATGTCGTTCCTTTGGAAAAGGAACAACAGAAACTGAAAATGTTGTTCTTTTGGAAAAGGAACAACAAAAACACAAAGATGTCGTTCCTTTGGAAAAGGAACAGCAAAACACACAAATGTCGTTCCTTTGGAAAAGGAACAACAGAAATCGAAAATCTTGTTCCTTTGGAAAGGAACAGCAAAAACACACAAATGTCGTTCCTTTGGAAAAGGAACAGCCGAAATAAAAAATGTTGTTCCTTTGGAAAAGGAACAGCAGAACATAGAAATAAAGAAAAAGAACAAAATTACAACAAAATGATGGCTGATCCAAAGGGGGTTGTTCTTTTGAAAAAGGAAAATCCAGAAGAAAATGTTGTTCTTTTGAAAAAAAGGAACAGCAAAAACAGTAACAGCAAAATGTTGATTCAAAAATATGTACAAAAATTATTCAACAAAAGAAATTATGTACAAACTGAAAAAAGAAATAAATTTCCTAATGAATTACAGGTGAGGAAGACTTCTCTTCCTCCCCCAAAATCTCCATATCAGAGTCTCGGCGTAGCTGCTGGCAGAAGGACTCCTGAGTGAGTGGTTTGCGATAGAGATGAACTCGGTGGCCATTTGCCTTGAAGGCATATCCAGAACCATCAATAGTGATTAGAGTAAGGGTACCATTGTCATGTACCTTCTGGATTTCATATGGTCCCAACCAACGAGTCTTGAGTTTCCTGGGGAAGTCCTGAAACCTGGAGTCGTACAAAAGAGCCCAATCTCCTTCGTGGAAGACTTTATTTTTAATGAGAGAATCATGCCATTCAGCTCTCTGCTGCTAGATCAGAGCAGTGTTTTGAAGTGCAGAGAGCCTAATTTCATCGAGCTCATTGATCTGTTGTAGTCGACTAATCTGTGCCTCAGTTAGATCTAAGCCAACTTCCTCTGTTGTTCGTAATGTTTGGATTTTGAATTCTATGGAGAAAATGGGTTGTTTTCCAAACACTAGTTGATAAGGTGAGTAACCAGTGGTACTTCTCCATGTTTTTCTATAAGCCCACAGTGCTTCAGGTAGTTTGGTAGCCCAATCACGTCTATGTGATGCAACGGTTTTCCTTAGGATTGCTTCTATTATTTTATTGCTGCTTTCTACCTGCCCATTTGCCTGTGGGTGGTATGGAGTAGTGATTTTATGCTGGACATGATAGTTGTTGAGTGTTGTAGCTATTCTGTTCCCAGCAA